>JABXWE010012163.1:0-16373 GCA_014611495.1 Limonius californicus
ATTCTGAACAAATTTATCAGGGGATGGGGGTGGTTTTAACCCTTCCCCAATTTTCTTTGGGTTTCTTTCGTTACTGAAAGTAGTGGCTTCCTTTGAAGTGCCCAGGTACCAAATTTCATTAAAATTGGTTCACACGTTTCTGAACAGCATACAAAAATGTGATTTTTTAAGTAAACTTTGAACTCCTCTCACCGGCAAACGGTACATTTTGGTATATGACAAAGTTGGGTCCAATCGACTTCTTTTGACCTCTAGAATACGTCGTAGCTCTATGTCCCAGGAGTTTTGGGACACCCTGTATAGGTATCTTGAAAACGAAAGTCAAAGCGCGATTCCGTTTTGGACGGAAATTATCAGAGTGCATTTTTTTCTGAGATATAGAGCGCAGAGTGTATATTAAATTCAAATAATGAACAGTTTATGTTTAATATTGAATGTTTAACATAGCAATAACTGCTATTTTGCATAATTTACAAGACAGCAAACACATGTAAAACATTTAAATAATATGCATAAAAACCAGAAGCAACATCGTCAACAAAACATGTACGATATGTCAAAAAGTGTTAGTTTATAATAACTTCGCGTTTATTGAATGTCAACTTATATTAAGTAGATTGTTAATCAAAATTCAGAGTACCTTTTTAAAACATACCATACAACAACCGTGTAAAAAGAAATAAAAAAATTAAGTAGTTTCTTCTACGTGACTAATGACCACTTTGAGACGATTATTTTGTAGCCACCGCAGAAGAACTACGGCAATCAAAACATTTCACAATTTATAACACTGTCGCATCATAAGGTCGAAATATCCATCATCCTCGATCGATGCACTAATAGCAGCATAGTAATTGAGGAAGTCTTCTTTTGTTACCTAAAAACAGTGAGTGGCTCACAGTTAGACAGAAAATTAACAAAGTTTATTAAAAATATACTAATAATATAAAATAAAGGGATATAAAAGTTTTAAAACTTACATAGTCCTGTTTTGCAGTGCCCTGTTGAAAATTAGACAGAAACTGAGCAAAAATACTTTCCTCACTTTTCTGACCTGATCTATAAAGCGGGTGATATTGAATATTGTAAGTCCGCTTCAAATCATTCAATGATATTTCTCCTTTTTCGGTTGCATCCATTTTCTCGAAAGCCTTTGCTATTATCATCATTCTGGATTCAGACATCGGTGGCTAAACACGATAAAAAAAAATTGATTAAGAAATTTGTTTTGTGATACAATTTGTACCGAAAAGAGGCATTTATCATTCTAAATAGCGTGAGAACAATAAAAACCCAAGTCAAAGAATTTTGAATTTTGGAATTGTGGAATTTTGGAATTTTAAGGTCTTGTCTTAGATTAATCTGTTATTATAAAGATGTAAACATTATAAATATTTTTAACTCTCATACTATAATAATTGGAAGTTTAATTTTCAAATTTATAATAATCAAATATCTATTTAATTATTTAACAGATTTTAAAATTAACACTTTAATTTGCTAGTGTTTGTATGTACTTTTAGTTAGCTATATTCAAGGTTACATTGCCGTTTAAAGTGTTCTGTGGTCCCTGTGGTCGAAGTAGTGAGGTTATGCAGCTATGGGCTAGGTAAGTAAACGTCCATTTGAAATAAAATTGTTGCATACACATTTACAGAACAAAAGTAAATAAAGGATTTTACAAAAGATATTGAATTTGTTGAACATTGTTCTATAAATAAATAAATAAATGCACTCTTCTCTCAAGATTTTCAAACACATTCACCAGAGTAGCAGGGGTAAGTTCATCTAACTTTTGTGCTATAGAATTTTGTAAATCCTCTAGATCCTGTGGTCTGTTACTAAAAATATGGTTTTTTAGATAAGGGAATAGAAAGATGTCAGGAACTGTAAGATCGGGTAACCTTGGTGGAATCAAATGTCTACTAGTTAACCTATCATTATAAAATTCCTGTAAAAATGTAAGACACGATTAGCGTGCTGTGGCATTGTCCTGCTAGAAGTAACCATTTCTAATTTAATCATCTTGAAGTTAGTTGAACAAGGGGGTTAAGATATTCTGAAGATAATAATCGGCAGTTATATTTTCTACAAAAAAACTGTTCGCCTTCTTGAAACAGCGACCCATAAACTGACCTTTTGTGCATGTAACGATTGTTTCCTCAAATATATGCGGATTATCTGTTGCCGATATTCTCATATTTTGGCTGTTAAGATACCCATTGAGATGAAACCAGGCTTCATCGTTGAACCAAGTAAGATTAAATATGTCATTATTATTTATGGTGTTTAAGAACTAGTGACAATAATTTGTTCTAGGTTGGAAATCACTCGGTAAAAAATGATGTACCTTTTGCATTTTCTATGAAAATATGCTCAAATCGTTTTTATTTAATGTTAGACAAGTACCGTATGACAAATCAATATCTTCGCTTATTCTTCTGATCGGCTTAGAAGGAGGCGCTTCCTTGATAACATTATCAATAACTTCTGCAGTTCTTTTCACAGGTCTTCCGAATCCCTTTTTCCTTTCAACGCTTCCACTTTCTCAAAAATATTCATAATAATCTTGGAAGTTTGATAGAAATTGTTATAAATGAAATTTGCAGCCTCATTCTGATAACGCTGTTGAAATTCTGTGAAACAGGTTTGAAATCAATCTTTAAATTTTATGTTCCACTGTTAACATCTTTAAATTCACAATATTGTAATATGTAATTGTAATGATTTTTGCTGTAATCAGTTAAATAAATTAATAACCTAATAAAATTTGAAATATAAACTGTCAATTATTAATGTATGACAGTTAAATATATACCTATTTATATAATGTTTACATCTTTATAATTACGGATTAATCTAAGACAAAACGGGGGTAGTGCATGTGTTCCGCACGATGCTGCTACCTGTTAGCGTCGCATAGCCTCCTTACCCAATTTACACTCTCACCTCCAAGTAACCTTTATATGAAAATAAAGGTGGCGAACCCCGGGAACCTGAGCAACCTCACCGGAGATCTGGTAACCAACCCAGGTGGAAAGTAGGATCAAGGCTGACGAGAGCGGGAGTAATGCTCCGAAAAGGGGGTTAGGCGCAGGGCCAACAACCCTGCCTTGTAAGAAAGCCAAAGTTACGAAACCTGAAATAGATAGCCGGACGGAAGAACGTAGACAAAACAAGCGACGAAAAACGGATAACGATTTAGTGTTAGCGACCTGGAATCTCAGAAGCCTACGAAGACGAGTGATAGGTAAAATACAAGAAGAATTAAAGAACTATAAAATAGACATAGCAGCCATTCAAGAAACCAAAAAGAAAGAAACGCATGTAACAGATCTTAAACTGTATACCCTCTTCAGCAGTGGAGACCACCGGGGTTACCTAGGAACCGGTTTCCTAGTAAGAAAACAAGCACGACATGCGGTGATTAGCTTCAATCCAGTAGACGAAAGACTATGCACTATACGACTGAAAGGACGTTTTTTAAAGTTACTTATCAACGTCCACGCCCCTACAGAAGATAGAGGAAGAACTTAAAGATGCATTTTACGAGCAACTAGAAAGGACATGTAATAACATCCCAAACCATAATATCAAGGTGGTACTAGATGATTTTATCGTCAAAATCGGAAAAGAAAATGAGTACAAGCCAGTAATAGGAGATCATAGCAAACGCGAAGAGAGTAACGAGAACGGGCAATCGACTTCGCAACAGGAAAACACTTAGTAATAAGCAGCATTTATTTCATCCACAAACAAATGCACAAAGAATCATGGGTGGTACCTGACGGACAAACCAGAAACCAAATAGACCACGACGTGATAAACAAAAGACACCCTACAAGCATACTAGATGTCAAAAGTTGCCGAGGAGCGGTTTGCGGTTCGGACCACATAGTAGTCAAGGCCAAACTAAGACAAAGGCTATCCAACCTACGAAAAGAAAAAGTAGAAACAAAGAGACGATATAACTGCGAAGCTCTGGAAGAAGAAGAAACACGAGGAAGGTATAACGAAGAGCTTGAATCGCACCTAATCAATATACAAATGGAAGATACAACAGAAATAGAGGAAACGTGGAACAATATAAAGGAAGCCGTAAATAAGTCGGCAATAAGGACGGTAGCCATAAATCAGGAACAGCAAAGAAACACCTGGTACGATGAAGAATGCATCAAAGCCGTGAAAAGAAGAAATGAAGCACGACTCAAAATAATACAAAGAAAAACAAGAGCAAGCGTTGAAGAGTTTAGTAACCAGAGAAGAGCAGCAAGGAGCATATGTAGAATGAAAAAAAGAATACATGAAATAGAAAAGTTGATGAAATTAGAAGAACAACACAACAAAAAAGAGATCAGAGACTTTACATAAGCGTAAAAGAAGCAAGAACAGAGTACCAACCTAAAACAACATTCTGCAAAAATGAAAAAGGAGATCTAGTAGAAGGACTGCGGGCATGCTAGAAGTATGGGCAGAATACTTTGCAGAACTATTAAATACGCAGGAAGAAGAAGGAGAAGAAAGAGAAGATGAAGCAGAAGGTGAAATTTACCAAACAGCAAAACCAGATATACAACCCTCAACCCAAGAAGAAGTTGAAAACGTAATCCGCAACCTCAAATCATATAAAGCACCCGGGGAACACAATATTAGCGCGGAACTGCTGAAATGCGGAGGAGAACAACTCATGAAACATCTATACGACTTAATAAGAGAAGTATGGAATAAAGAAGAGATGCCCAACGACTGGAACATGGCAATAGTATGCCCCATATTTAAAAAAGGGGATAAATTACAGTGCTAGAGTTATAGAGGCATATCTCTTTTGAACGTAACCCACAAAATACTAGCCACATTACCAATGAAAGAAATTACAACGTATACCGAAGAGATAACCGGGGAATATCAGTGCGGGTTTAGAACAAACAGATCAACAATAGACCAGGTATTTACAACAAAGCAAATCCTGCCAAAATGCTGAGTTCGGAATTGGCCTAATTGTGCTGTACGTAAATTTTAAACAAGCATATGATAGCGTGAAATGGGGCAAACTATTTAATATAATGAATAATTTCGGAATTCCCAAAAAGCTCGCAAGACTAACAAGGATGACGGTATGCAATACGCAGAACAAAGTAAGGATACAGAACAACCTATCTAGAGCCTCTATAGCAAATAATGGGTTCAGACAGGGAGGCCCTCTGTCAGCACTCCTTTTCAACCTAGTGCTCGAGAAGACGATGGGAAACGTAGTCTTAAACCCAAACGGAACAACTTTTAACAGATCAACGCAATTCTTAGCATATATGATGGCAGCAAGGCTACCACAAAGAGAAGAAGACTTACAGATCGATCTACACCTGTTCCAACAAGACATTTTTAACTATGTGGATACAACAATAACGAAAAAAAACGACACGTACAGAGAAATAACAGCGAGACTAATGTCAGAAAACCGAGCCTATTTCGCACTCCAAAAAGTACTAAAATCAAGGAACATCTCAAGAAACACAAAAATACTAGTATATAAAACAATTTTAAGACCAGTAGTAATATACGCCTGTGAAACATGGGTACTAACAAAAAGAAACTAGACACGTAGGAGAGAAAAGTGCCGAGAAAAATTTTCGGACCCACCAATGATGGAGGAGTATGGAGAATTCGAACCAACCAAGAGATAAAGGAGTTAGGTATATAACGAACGAACCCGACATAGTGGCAGCCATCAAGAGTCACAGGTTGAAATGGCTAGGGCATGTATCGCGAATGGAACCAGCTAGAATGCCGAAAAAAATCTTAGAACCCAAACCCGAAGGCAGAAGACAAAGAGGAAGGCTACGGAAAAGATGGCTGGATAGTGTGGAAGAAGACCTCGCTGCACTAAGAATACGCAGGTGGATGCGGAAAGCCTCAGATAGAGAAGAATGGAAATCTATTGTGGAGGAGGCCAAGACCCTACATGGGCCGTAGTGCTAAGGAAGAAGAAGAGAATCTTGGAAGTTCGACAGAAATTGTTCTAAATGAAATCTGCAACCTCATTCGGGTAACGCTGTTAAAATTCTGTGAAACAGGTTTGAAATGAATATTACCATTCATCATTTTAATTCTTTGTATCTTTATGAAAATAAGATTCTAGCGTTATTCTAGTATGAAAATTGTATGTTCCACTGTTAACATCTTTAAATTCACAGGATTGTAATATGTAATTGTAATTATTTTTGCTATAATCAATTAATTACATAAATAACCTAATAAAATTTGAAATATGAACTGTCAATTATTAATGTATGGCAGTTAAAAATATTTATAATGTTTAAATATTTATAATTCCAGATTAATCTAAGACAAGACTTTAAAATTCCAAGGGCGTTTTTGACTTGGGTTTTTATTGCTCTCGCCGTATTTTGTAATAAAATAAATATTACGTCTATGTGTTAACTTACACGAATCGCCTTCATAAACGCATCTATGTTTATGGCACCATTATTATCAGCATCAAATACTTGAAACATATATTCGGCGTCTTTCGCAGATACTTTGATTCCGCTTTCCCTAAGAGCAAATAGAAAATCTTCATCCTTTAGCTCTTTGTTGTCGTCTTTGTCAATACGCCTAAACATGCGTCCCAAACCTAAAATTCCAGTTGCTCCGCGTGACAAACAAACTAATCGTAAGCGTTCCATGGGATCCCCCGAAGTACCTAAGTCTTCTAATCGTCGAGTGCATTTTGCTGCCATTTGAGATTCATGAACGGACATCGCTTTGTGAGAGCGCGACATTTTACCCTAAATCAAATAAATGCTCAATTTGTTAACAGTTTCTATTAAGTTATTTGTAAGATATGATTAATTCAAGACTCTAAATCTAAGCTTACCGAAATCCTAACTGAAGGTTATGGCAATAATTGAAGAGTAATGTTGTTGAATTTGCAATAGAAGTTTGCTGTGATTACCAAATTATTTGCGGATTATCTACCGATTACAGTAATTTTTCTGCATATGAAGTATATTTGTGAAGTTTCTGTCGTTTGTTTCTGAGTTGCACGACCTTCTTGTTTAGTGAGACGAAATGCCGTATCATGCTTGCAGACCTCGATGGTCTAGTGGTTAACTCACTTGACTATAGATTCAAGGGACGCCGGTTCGATCCTGGCTGACATCGGCGAGATATTTCTAGCGGGGAAAAATCTGAAAATGCGCATTCTGTCGAATAAGAAGTAAAACCGTAGGTCCCGTGCCACTGCGATGTGTGACACGTTAAAATCACTACTGGAGTTGGAATTACCTCGGATAGGCAAAATTCTAAGTTAGGGTGTACAATAAGCTAAGAGCTATAACTTGAAGAAAAAAAAAAACACAAGTCAAATCCTACAAAATAGATTTAATGATGTTATCAGCAGTAGTAAACGTTTTCGATTCTTCTGAGAATCATCTTCAGACAAAAAATGTTTGAGTTCAAACAGTGAAAATCAGAGACATTGTAGGGAAAAATTTGAATACAAAGAACACTAAAATAAAACACTACGGCGTGTATAAATATGAACAAATTAACATTTATCCCAATGTTTGGGTTTTTGATTTTTAAATTTAAAAATAATATGTAATTTAAAGATGTGACCTGTTAGAGTAATTTATTTAGTTATTTTAGAATTATTTTTAATTTTTTCGGAATTACATTCAGTTGGTTTATTTGTTCATGTTTTATTTTAGTGTTATTTGTATTAAATTTTTTTTCTACAATGTGTTTGATTTTCACTGTTTGAACTCAAAAATTTTTTGTCTGAAGATCTTTCTCAGAAGAATCGAAAACGTTGCTGCTGATAACATCATTAAATCTATTTTGTGGGATTTGACTTGTGTTTTTTTCGTCGAGTTATTTACCTTATCCCATTATGTGGCAATTGGGCTTCAACGAGTTTATTTCTAAGCTAAGAGCTTCAGTATGTACATAGAGATGCTTGGCAAATCGCGTCCTAGATCTCGCCCAATAAAACAATATAATAAATAATCAATATCATGCTTGGGCAGCCTTCCTCGGCGGTCTAGTGGTTAACTCATTTGACTATAGCTTCGAGGGACGCGGGTTCGATCCTGGCCAAGGTAGGCGAGATTTTTCTAGCGGGGAAAAATCTGAAAATGCGCCTTCTGTCGGAGAAGTCGTAAAGCCGTAGGTTCCGTGCCACTGCGATGTGTGACACGTTAAAAATCACTACTGGAGTTGGAATTACCCCAGATAGGCAAAATTCTTAGCTAGGGCGTGGAAAACCGCGTCCTAGCTCTCGCTCTTTCAAATCAATCAATAGCTTCGAAGGATGCGGGTAAGATCCTGGTTGAGGTCGGTGAGATTTTTCTAGCAGGAAAAAATCTGAAAGTGTGTCTCCTGTCGGATAAAAAGTGAAGTCCCGTGCCACTGCGATGTGTGACACGTTAAAAATCACTACTGGAGTTGGAATTACCCCCAATAAATATATTGATTAAGACGATATTTTTTTGAATATTCTAACTACGTCAAAGTACACTCAGAAAAGATTGCAATATATTAGAATTAAAAAATTGTGGAAGAACTTCTTATACCAATAAGAAAACTTTTAATACCATTTTTAGAATGGGAGATAATTTTAGTACCTAGTATTTTGACACAGGAATGGGTTTCCGTCACCCGAAGAAACTCAAAATATAATTCAATGAGATTTGTGGAAAAATATTATTAATTGTAACAATAAATTAATATTACTTTTGTTGTTATATTTCGACGATCTTTAAACCAGCAGTCCATTATTTTCTCATATAGGTATTTTTTTGTTACGTTGTGTACGAGCGTAAAGTAGAAAGAAAATCGTAGAATTTGCTTGCATTTCTGGTCTCTATAATCCGATACAAACAAGGAAAATCCTAAATGCCGATTCCAAAGAATACATTTTTGTTTCTTGCCTTACTTTGCTGAAAGATTTCATTGAACGCCAAAGTCAAATCTAATGATTTACGACTACGGGATAATTCCAAATGAAACTTTAACCTAATTTTGTGTATGTAGGTTGGACAGTTAGAAATTTTGCTATTAGCTGCAAAGAACACATACTGTGAATACAAACATTAGGAAATCTTATACTACACACTTGCCAAACTACAACTTATATTAAAATCGTCTAACACAGTAACCTTTCTGTGATCATAAATATAAACTGGATATATTACCAGCCTTTGAAATACAATAAAACCAGATTCATTAATGAAGGCGCATATTGAATCCTTAAATATATCATTATCAGAAGTTTTGAAACGGATAATCATTACCAACACACATATACGCATACAAATCTGTTGTTTACCTTGTACTGCTTTTAATAATGACATACTATGTTAGCAGGTTGAAATACCTAAATAATAAATCAAATAAAAAATTATTAAAATTGTTAACAATGAATAATATTTTAATGAATACTTTTTTAAATACTATTAGCATACTAATTTTACAGTTATTTCATTTTTGCCTGTATACTCTTTAATTCTAACGCTTAATATTATTAAGTTATCAAAAAGGCGTTGCAGCCTTAAATTTGAGTCTAAATTACAAAATACGTTCCATTTAAATAAAGTAGCTCTGTGACACCTCAGTTTTGTAATTCCATATTAGCATTTTGGAAAAGAAAATGCAAAATTTTTCAGAGGATTTTTTGATAAACATCTAATATTAAAAATTTGTTAAAATTAAAATTTCATATGACATTTGTATGTTGAAGTACATACATGTATATTTTCAGAGATTATGTGAAGTATGGGAAAACAAACTCTTCTTCTTCTTCTTCTGTATATAGGCCAATGGCCTGTTAATTACCTACAATAGAGTAGGTTCTGTGAGCCCTATTTGCACGTATGCCGGGCAGGAGGCTAACCTAACCCGTCGAACAGAGAAGAGAAGTGCCACTACAAGGTTTACGATTGTCAACGATGTTTGTATAACAACAACAAACTATTTTGCTCAATTTTTTCGATGATCTTATATTATCATCTTTTTATCACGGCTAATTATATATTATCGCGCTTTCAACAACCAATTTTGGTGTACATATGTGAGTTATATTGATTAAATCAATAACGTTTCAAAAATACATATCTGAAAGTACCTGCAACATAGTTGCAGATATAGTAATGATTGTGCAATAAACCAGAGGCGCTTCAAATGTGTTGCCAAATAAGTACATAATATTATTTTTTAGCGGCAATAGGTTGATTGATGATAAAATCCAGATATTATTCAAGCTAGGTTTTCTTTGATGACAAGTAGGTTGTCAAAATACCTTGCAGAAAGAATACCCTTGTTGTAAAATAAGTTAATTGTTCCTAACTTCTTATTTTAATCTCAGTGATAATACAGGTAGGGGAAGCCCAGAGGGCACAGTAATAAAATTTAATTCTGAACATCCTGTATTGGTACCTTCAAATGTCTACTTTGGACATGGCGTTCAGTAATGCTTGCTAAGTCGCAAGTCATACTTATTCAATTGTGCAAATACGTGCGTGAATAGTCTTAAATAGTTTTTTTTATTACTGGAGTTATGGATGAGATCGAGGATATGGTTTCGTACAAATGATTATTATAAAAATGTCTTTGCTGCTAAAGGAAGCCGTGTAAATGTTTGTGAAAATCAGCTGCATTAATAGTAGCTGTGGTGTAGCTAGCTACTATTTAAAAGTAGCTTTCGTAGTATTGAGAAGCACAAGTAATATGTACTTACAAAAGACCAAAATATCGTATTATATTCAAGAAAGACATTTTTGCAAAATACTAGTTACACATCTTACGGACTGTTTTTAAGAAGTTTTGAATGAAGTCTAGGAGATATGATACACAACAGAGAACGATGTGAAGGAGGTGTGTTACTTATTTCATTCTGAATAATTGTGAAACAGAATTAGTTTTAAAACTCTGATTTCTTTCGGCGATAGCACGTTCTTCTACCAAAGACAAGTGGAAATATAATCACAATTTCTCTGATGAACATGACGAGTTCTCGTAATTTCGGGGTCATGATATTATTCTGATAAAAATTGTAAATATGTTAGTCTGGAGTGTCTAAATTGTAATCTAAAGGCATTTGTTTGGACCATAAATAACTAAACGCTTCCTTATCTTTTTTAATGTGCTATTTCGGGTAACCTTAAAGTTGTTGTACTACGATCAATTTAACCAAAATTTAATGTAACTGATTGGGAGAGTCGGCTCGTTATAAAAATCTAAAGCCATTGAGATGATTGATTTGTTATATAGAGGGTGGGCTAGCAGTTGTCCCCCTTAAAAGTGATTGTCGCAATCCATCATGGGTAAAAAATTCACTTTCTTCATTTATTTAATCAAATTGCCCACTGAAAAGGCTAAATCGAGCTGTCAATTTATTTAAATTTTAAGTAAGATGCTTTCAAATAACGGGATAACAGATTTGTTGCTTGATTTTGGTGAATACCGCGGATATGCCATTGCAGTTGCTAGATACGTTTATTCAAAAAATACTTAAGCTATTACAAGATATTGTTCTTATTGACTAATTAAATATATTATAGGTTTTTGGCCTTTTCAATCCAGGACTTCCTACCTTCTTGTGGGTCCTTGCTTCTACTTGTAGTCTTGGAGTTTTGGATTATGCTTCCTTCAGTTGTTCTTCTAAATGAGAGGTTGTTGATGGAAGTGCTTGGAAGGTCCTTTGATGGTTGGTTGTGGCGTCTTAGATATCTGGAAATTCAATTAGAAATGGTGTAGAATTGCATGTAAATGTTGTGGGTATTAACAATGTTTATCACATTCTTAGGGTGGTGTTTTCTACGAGGTCGAGGAGATCGTCGGGGAGGTGTGAATACAAAGATGATAAAAAGGCTGTGGGAAGGGGTGCTTGAGTTTCTTTTGGAGTTTACTTGGAATTCTGTTACTGAGTTTGGGAGAAATTCGGAGGGTCTTTTGGGCTATGAGGTTATAGCCGTTGAGGGTGCGGGTGATGTAAGATTTTTTGAGTTTCTGGTGAAGGTATCAGATAAGGGTGGTGCGTGTGTCTTCATGAACTAAGATTCTAGGATATCAGAGGTCTAATCTGAAGATTCGTCGGAGAATTGGTCGTTCGCATTTGCGAATTTATTCTAGGGCATGAGCTGGTAGGAAGGCATAGATGGGGGCTCGGTATGGGATTACTGGGTGGATGAAGGTGTTGTAGGTATGGGGGAGGGTACAAGAATTGCAGCCTTAAAAGCGTCCTCGAATTCGAAGGAGTAGGCTAGAGTGGTTTCGGAATTTTTTGAAGGTTGTTCAAGGCTTGGTTGTAGAGAGCATGTATGAGAGAAGATGATACCGAGATATTTTAATTGGTTTGAATGGGGCTGTAGCCGCTACAGCGCCCATTTTATATATTAGACGCTGCCCAACAAGACGACCACCGTTAGAAAAATATTTAGACGCCTTGAAACATTCTTAAGGAAAGGTAAATTTGTAAATTATAACGCCGAAAAAGGACAATAGAAAAAATTTGCGAGTACGAAAGAAGGCCAAAGAAAGGACACAGGAAGAAACGTCTGAAAAAAGTACTGTCCTTCCCAAAGGAGAACCGTCGACAGTCCTACTCAAAGATGATTTCAATTGTAATTTCTTTCAGAATCAACTAAGTACACTAGACATGTGTTAGCCATTTACAAAGAGACTTTTCTATAAATGTTTGGTGTGGTATGGTAATAATATTATTGAACCACACTTGGATTTCCTACAAAATATTTTACTCGAGTTGTTGGAAGATGATGTACTCAATGTGCGCCAAAACCTTTGGTAACTAAATGATGACTGTCCTGCTCACTACATTGGAATTATTGGGAATTACCTAAATAATGTATTTGAAGAAAACTGCACTGGAAGAGAAACTGTGCATCCATGGCGACCAAGAATTTGTGATATGACTCCACTCAATCTTTTTGTTTGGGTACAATTAAACAAACGGTATACAAAACTTCCATAATAAGCGAGGATGATTTACAAAATAAAATAATGGAGGTGTGTACAACAATTTCATTTCACGCTTTCTCGAGGGCGAAGATCGTTTTTAAACCGGATAGAATATGTGTGGAAGTGGCCGGAAGCAATTTTGAACATTTACTGAATTAAATAAAATGTTGCTATTTATTTTTACTTGTTTTTTGTTATTTAATTTTTACTGTAGTACGACTGCACTCTTAGCGAGTTATTAAATATTAATACAATTACTATGAATAATAGTACATTATACACGATGCTATAATGGATGCTATTATTACCGAGGATAACAGTTGCAACACGAGGGAGCGAAGCGACCGAGTTTTGCAATTATCCGAGGTAATAATAGCCATTATAGCGAGTGCTATACTGTACTTTGTCCACGGGTGCTAAATAATAACAATTTTTATAACAATTTATATGACGATGCAACTAGATAACATACTGGTAGAGCTATAAATATAGGTGTTAGATTAAGTGGTAGACTTGAATGCGATGTTGTGCCATCTACAATCTACATTGGGAATGACCAAAATATAAATTTAGATGTCAATTCTGTACCTGCAATTCAGCTGTCACATTGTTCAAACACAAATATTACTATTAATATAAATAAATAAGTCATAAAATTAAAAAGTTGTGTTATTTAAGTGCTTATTTTCAATTTTTGACATTTGTAATTAATAAATAAGAGCTATAAATCACGTGAAACGTCAACTTCATTATTCACTAGTGATTAATGATTATTCACTGCAGTGCATTATAGTTACCATTATCTTTGACCAAACACATAAATAATTGGCAGATTATGAAGTAGTCGTGGACAAAACTATTAATTACTACAGCAAAAGATCAACTCAGCAGAAAGCAACTGTGATCCATTTCTATACTATAGAAAATTCAATAATTTCAGTTTCTATGTTATGTTGCATAAACCACTTTTAAGGGGGCAACTTAGTTGGGTAACCCTGTATATACGTGACTGAGCGTAAATATTGAATGTATGTTTAAAAATAAAAAATGTGGAATATACCTTATGAAAGCGACACACAATGTCCAAAAATGGTAAATTAAAAAAAAGTATATAATTTTTAAACTATGTATTTGGTGTTTTTGTTAAATATATGAAAATAATGTACAGTTGAAAATGTTAACAATTTATTCAAATTTATAATACGTTTACTGTACAGGGTGAGTATAAATTAAGGGATAGTTGAATTGGTCTGTTATTTTTGGTAAAATTACGAAATATATATAATGTACGTATCAAAATAACAACCATTTATTCACATTTGAAATGCGTTTGCTATACAAGGTGATTAAACATTCAGGGACACTTAATTTGCACCTGGAAAAAGAAAAACAATGTATGAAAGTAATAGAATGTATAGTCGCCCTGTATAGAAAACGACACTGTAATACGAATCGGAACGAATGAGTAACATATGAATATCACCAGTATTTGTACTTATTCTACTACAATTCCGCGAGTGGGAAAGTCACTGTAGCAACAATGATTTGTTGTCCATGCAGCAGTACTTTACGAACTATAACCCGCATGCAGTACCAGCTATAATCTATTCAGGATTGATTTGCCATCCAGCAGGCTGTTTTTTTAAGTTGCCTTTCTTAAATATTATTTGATTGATTTCTAGCAATGCCAAAATGAAATTGCCCAGTTACCAGCTCTAGGGTCCCCTACTTTTCTAAAATAATCTAGTAAGTTAAGCTAAACTGCAAATTGTGAAAGCTTTCAACCACTATAAAAGAGATAGGCCAGACTTCACACGATTTACCATTATAAATCGATTAATTGATATATTTGGCGTAAGCATGTATTATTTCTTAAATATGCAATTGCCAATTACTTATAATTTTAGGTGTCTGAGCGTTCTATAAGGGACATTTTGTCACAAGGACAGGACGTTTTGAAATCTTCCATTTGTAGTGTACGCGTTAAGACGGACGTTTTCTTAAATTACACGTTTAGAAAAGATTTACAACGACAAATTTGGCAGTATCATCTGAATAATGAACATTTTACTCTCGACAAACTCTTGGCTGACTCTCGCGAAAATTTGGAATACAAGGGGGGCAGGACTACTTTATTCAATATTGTAAAATCAATGGGTTACAAACACAAAATGGTGAATGGACACAAAATGTTATGTGAACAAAAACACGTCGTTGCATCTAAAATTAAATTTTTGAGACAATTTCTCCAAAATTCTAGTGAAAATGTGACATTCGTGTACCTAGACGAAACGTGGATCCGCGAGTCGTCAATGGGTACACGAAACCGATCTTAAAAGTAACCCAGCCAAAACTAAAAGTGAGGGGAAGAGGTTCACGATTTTGAAAGCGGGATGTAATTTAGGTTTTTTGGAAGGGTGCGACATGTTAGTAGACTCAAAGAACAATGACAGGGACTATCATAAAACTATGAATAGGAAATTTTTCAAAATTGGTTGGGTAATCAGCTGATTCCTGCTTTGGACAAGTTGCAAGGAAAATTTGTCGTGGTTATGGACAACGCACCTTATCATTCAGTGCAGTTTGAAAAGCCGCCCACATTTTCTTGCAAAAAAGGTGTATTGCAGGAATGGTTGGTTAACCACCACAATCTCGAAATTTAGGGCAAAATTATTAAGAAAAAACTTTGAGAGTTAATTAAACCTTTTACAGCAGACGGAAATAAAAGATACATAACTGACGAAATTTTGAAAAAACGCAACAATGAGGTTCTTCGATTGCCTCCATACCATTGTCAATACAACCCAATTGAAATGGCGTGGAGATTTTATTACAATTATTAATAAATAATATTACAATAAACACATAAATTCGCAGCCAAAATCGAAAGACAAGGTTGCAAATTTATAGCGTAAGGCTCTTTCAAAATGTACCTCCGACATGTGGCAAAATTTCTGTGAGCATTATGAAAAACTTATTTCGGAAAACTGGACAAAACATATGGGAAATTTATCGTTTGAAAATATTCCTCCTTTCATTATTTCAATTGGGGAATCTGATTCAGAATCGAAGGGTGTCGATGGTTCAGATACATCTAGTGATAGCATGAAGCTGGAATAGGGTAGGGCATATTCTTTTGGCATCTAAATTGTAAATAACTGCTTTACAGTTTTGATCTCGCCCGAGAAAAACACCGACCTCAGTGGAATACGAACTTGGGTATCTTATCACCAGAGGGAAACAGTCAAGCACTGGACTACCATAATATCAATTTGAAACATGAGCGGCATGGACGTTAATTCTTCTTAATTTGCTGCAAGACCTAAATATAGGACAACAAAGAATGGCGTGGAATATGCTCTGTATACATACGATTTGAGTTCAGAATTCTCGTGTAA
>JABXWE010012164.1:0-38848 GCA_014611495.1 Limonius californicus
TACAATGTTATTATATCCATGTTTTATTTCATTACAAACTCTAAATCTCTACCGAATATTTAGAAATAAGGACATCATATTTCGTATTGAACTGGAAAAGCCTCTCGCCATAATCGGTGGTGATCGTTGGTGAAATTATTAACAATATTATTTAAATTGGAACATGGATTTAAAATAATAACAAAACTGAAAAATCGAGTCGCAGCAACGCTCATCTCAGCAATGCAGCTCATTGTTATGCTATTTTAAAAAACAAGCAGATGTTCAAATAGCAATATCGTAATATTTTTTCAGCGAGTTTTAGATCATTCCAGTATTGCTTTCTTATACATTAAATTTGCTTCTTCGGGTTATTTTCGTAAACTGACAGTACAACTTGGCCACTTAAACTATTTTGGTTATAAAATAAAGGAATTGATTTAACAAAACCTTTTTAATTTAATATTTCGATAGCGGATGAAACTTTCAGTTTAAAGAAAGTATAGTTAATATAAAAAATGTCAACATTATTTTCCTCCTTGAAAATTCTCTAGTGTAGAACGAAATATATTTTCATTTTTTAATACGGAAAATAAGAGAATTGTCAACCTTTCTCCCTGCCGTTGCAAAACCAAGCATAGGCACAGCCCAAGGGTGCTGCCTAGCTATTTTATATTTATGAAAATGGTGAAACAAAATTTAGATTGATATACTACCAGCAAATACTACACGCAAATTGAAGTCAATAATAATACACAATAATGCACTGAAAGCAGTATCATCTTAAAACGATTTAGCTACAAAATTTTGTCAGGTGTTAATTCCATAATTTAGTAGGGCATTAATCGAAGTGTTCTTTTCCACAATAAAAAGAAGATTAGTGTATGTAAAATCACGACTATAAAATAAAATGTAAGCTATAAGTAATTTGGCATCCGAAGAAGAAAAGAATGTTTTGTAGTTGAGACAAACCAAACTAATGGATTGCCACGTAATTCTTTATTTTCTGTATTTCTTTAAAGTTCCTGTATATAAAAGTATAAATTCTCAAATTTGTTTCAACTAGTTCAATTTATAACCGTGCTTTGGAAAAGAGATTTTCATGTACAATAAAACATTACCCTGTGTCTTGGTTGATATGATTTATACAACGATAAAAATATTAGGCGTTAGTCAAATTCAATAAGTAAGTACATAGATACTTAATGGCGGAACACGGAAATTGCTTATTTGTTGTTTTTCGTTCAAGGGCCGTCATGAATTATTAATTTGTTAACTGTTTCTCGCCTTACTTCTCTAAAATTCATATTTATATTTCAAAAATAGTAATAATCAGAAGGTCAAAGGTATGTATTTCAGCTTCATACATATTTCGACATTTTGCATGCTATTTTCAGAAGCAATTAATATTTTAAACATTTGTAGCTAGGGCAACAGCAGACTGGATCTTGATTTCGAACTTGGCTCTGCTTTTATATTTCAAAATTTCCAATAGCGGGGAATTTATTAGTTCAATTTCCTCAGTCATTAATTAAAGTTCAGAAAATACACAATACAGAAAAAAAAACTTTTTAAGATTAGGACAAAGCACAATTGAAGTAGAATTTAATGACAGGGAAGTAAACTTTCTAAATAAAGGTTTAAAATTCAGTCCATTCCCAAACTTTTCAATATTTAAGACATTTTAGCAATAAATTCAGATGTTTTGAAAGAAAAATCATTTCAAATTGCCAATTTATTAAAAGATGTATCAACAACATGCAAACATTAAAATTATAAAACAAACAAACACAATCATTTATTGTTTGCGCCCATTAAAGAACAAATCACAACAAACAATCTGATTTCTGTTAGAACAGAAAAAGGTAATGCTTTAGTTATTTTACATAAAGATGATTGCATACGAAAAATTAATAATGTTATGGCTTCAAATTTAGAAACCTTAAATAGAGGTTCCACGATAAATATCACAAAAAACTAAAACAAACATTAAACAACTGTATTGTTACCTTAACAGATTACGAGAAAAGAAAACTAACCTTCACAGAGTATGAGAAAAGAAAACTAATACGAACCCAACCATATGTTAGCCAAAACATTAAATAATATAGATTACTAGTTTAGAATACACAGCCAAAATATGTCAGTTAAAATTCTTCCGAATTAATAAGTTGTGCAACTTAACATTTATCACCACCACTGCAAAACTAGCGTGTAGTTTTTTGATGGAATTTATGAAACGAAACGAATTGAGTCAATTATTTGAACTTTGTATTAACCAAAATTATTTTATTTATAATCATCAGATTTATCTTCAGAAAGACTGTTTATCAATGGGAAGTCCAATTTCAGCACTTTCAGCTAATATATTTATGGAACATTTAGAAGATCGAATTTTTCAATCAAATCAGTCTTCGAAAATTATATTTATTGGTGACTTCTTAACGTATATTAATACTCTACACTCTAACATTAACTTTACATTAGAAATACAACAAAACAAATGTATTAATTATTTAGATTTAAACATAAAAATTAATTCCGAAAACAAACTCGAATACTCTATTTATAGAAAACCTACACAAACAGATATCACAATACCACAGGACTCATGTCACCATAAACATATAAATTAGCAGCCTATATGTCCTTGATACATACGGCTCTAATAATTCCTCTAAATAATAATGATTACTCCAAATAAATTTCGATTATTACACAAATTGCACACAGTAATGGCTACAACACAAAACTGATCGACCCACGAATTAAAAAGGAAGATTATAAATTAGCAATTCAAAAAATGCCTCTGTGACAATGGTCACAGGGTAATTCTGTATACATAGACCAAACAATTAGAAATTTTGACACCAGATACAAAGAACTTGTACGCTCATACAAATACAAACACCAAAAAAATCCAACTGCGCTGAAAATTTATTAGGACACAATCGTACCTTGACATCAAATAAGATAATAACATTTTTACACTTCTGCGATGATACACGTAAATTGGGGGCTCAGAGCCCTTCAAAATCACAAATACACGTTAACAAACACCCTTTAATGAATGAGCAAATTTAGCTCATAAATTCCCCTCTAATGGAAGTTTTGGAATAGAAGACCTGAGCCAAGTTCGAAATCTAAATCCAGTGTGCTGTTACCCCAGCTACAAATGTTTATAATATTAATTGCATTTGAAAAGGCTATGCAAAATGTCGAAACACGTATAAAGCTGAAATAAGAACCGTTGAAACTGTGAATATTATTATTTTTAAAATATCAATTATTAAATCTTAAAGTTCTTTCTACAACCTGATGATAAGTCGATTTTTTTGGCACCACTTTTTACGAAGACAATGTGCCAGTGGTGGCTGAATATCAATGAGTTACGAGGATGGTTCGATAAATACGTGCCTAACAAAGAAAACGCAAGATTCTTTTTGACAAAAAACATTTTATTTTTCAATGTAGTCTCCTGCTCACTCTACACACTTATTCCAACGATATTCCAAATTAGCAATGCCTTCATTGTAGGTCGATGAATCCAAGTCCTCGAAATAGCTATTTACAGCAACGATTACCTCGGAATTAGACGAAACTCTCGGCCGCTGAGCCATTTTTTCAGGTTTGGAAACAGATGATTATCGCTGGGAGCCAAATCTGGGGAATAGGGCGAATGGGGCACTAATTCAAATCCCAGCTGATGAATTTTGGGAATTGCAATCGCAGACTTGTGGGCAGGTGCGTTATCTTGATAGAAAAGTACTTTCTTCTTTACCAAATGAGGCCGTTTCTCTTTGATTTTGTCGCTAAGTTGTTGCAACAAATTGACATAATACTCGGCATTTATTGTTTTCCCTTTTTCTAAGTAGTCGACCAAGATAATTCCATGAGAATCCCAAAATACGGTTGCCATAACCTTTCCTGCTGACAAAACCGTTTTTGCCTTCTTTGGTGGCGGAGAACCCTAATTCCATTGTTTGGACTGTTTTTTGGTTTCGGGAGTATAATGGTGGACCCAGGTTTCATCAACAGTTACGAAACGGCGCTACAAAATCCTTCGGATTGTGGCGAAAACATGCCAAAAGGTCGCGAGAAACACATTTCCAATTCTTCAGTTAAAATTCTGTGCACACTGTCATTTGAGATACCCTGAGATATCTGCTATCCCGCGCACTTTTACTCGACGGTCATCCAATACGATACGGTGGACTTTTTCAATCATATCCGGGGCAGTAGCAGCTTTTGGACGTCCACTATGGGGTTCATCATTTGTGTTCACACGACCACGCTTAAATTCGGCAACCCAGTTTTTAACCATTGAAAACGAAGGAGCGGATTCCAATAATGTTGAATCCAGCTCTGCTTTGATTTTGGTTGGTGTTAAGCCTTTCAAATGAAAGTACTTTATCACTGCTCTCAACTCAGTTTTTTCCATTGTTTACAAAATCACACGAACCGTTCACTTTGGTGTACTGACAAAAACAGACTAGACCGCGTCGTCATTTGAGAACTACAGCCAGCATTATCAGGTAAGGAACGACCTGTACCTTGTCTGCCTTTACAAGCATTTACTCTAGAAGTTTGAGCAATATTTGTTCGTAGGCCCTGCCTGCCTAAACAGGGCCGTGTACTTATATTAATCAAACCTTGGGGCGGACAAGGATTTGATCTTGATGTATTTTGTTTGCCAGGACAATAATACTTAATCGGCTTATGCCTGTTAGCTGTTTGTAAAACCATACAACTAATGTTTCGCAAGAAAGTGCAGCTTGCATCTTCAGAGTGAATAGAACACTGAACACACAAACTTCTAGAGCAAATGTTTGTAAAGGCAGACAAGCTACAGGTCGGTCCTTACCTGATAATGCTGGGTGTGGTTCCCAAATGACTACGCGGTCTAAGCCGAAAGTAAATCGTAATATTGACAGTTCGAGAAACCGCGAAAGCCTCAAAGAGTATATTAAAAACAGACTAATTGACAGATCGCTCTGTACTGTCATATTTAATCTAATAAAGGATCGTTCTACGGAATGGTAAAGAAGATTCCTCCGAATTTGCGCCATCTCCGTGTTAGGCTATGTAGTTATCGCACAATCCTCGTAGTATCATATTGTACAAACGACTCTTCTATTTACCATTATGTACAGTTGATTAATTGTAAAACAAAATAATAAAGCTACAGCTTCGGGTCTTTTACATACCAATATGTGCCTATGACACCTAATTAGAGCTGACGCTTCTATTGACGACGAGTGCTGAAAGAATTAGGGCAGGTGAAAAGGATATAGAAGTACTTATGTAGATATTTGATCTAAAATCCAATTATATTTTAAAAGACTTTATCTTCCGTAAATTTATATTATTAGTAGTTTTTGTTCTTTGACATATCCTGCTATAAATATCGAAAATAAAAAATAAAAAAACAGTCGAATGCGCACAAACATTATTCTTTCCAAAAGGCTTTAGCATTTTTACAAATATACCCAGTTTCAGTACACGATCTGCATTGCCAAATGCTACAATAACATTTCTAATTAATTGTGGCGGTTTAGGCGATCTACTCTTACTTTATACAATTTTGCAAAACCAAAATTTAAACATATAATTAATGAAATAGAGTCAATTAAATAAGATAAAGGAGCATACTGTTCACAAACTCCGTGTATTTCGTGTTTACAAGGAATCTTTCAGGTGTAGACGTTCTATAAAAATCAGTACGAAATGGAAAATCAATTTAAAACGAAACAATTTCAATACATAAAATGCACCAAATCAAAATGGGCACAGTAACGACTTATTTGACTCGGCCTAAATTCAAGTAAGGTAAAAAAGTTAACGTCAACACTAACTTAAGCTGTGAAAATACGATACTTTTAGAAAAAATTCGGTTTGTAATACTAATTGAACTTCCACAGACAGGGAAATATAATGACACTCGTTGTCCATAGCCATCTGGCTTAATTGGGGGCCAACTTAATTATATTAGAGTTCCTTCTTCGGCTCCAATTTCTACGGCGATCGTGGACTAAAACAACTTAGAATTCTCGGGGGAGTTAAGCTGCAGGAAGCACTGCACCCCAAGTAAATTACTTATTGAGCAGGTTAGTTAGTTTCTTCAAAGGTTTATTTTATGGAGCGGTTTCGAAGGAAAAACGTAATAACTTTTCTGCCTAAGTTGTATGGTTACACGATACAGTAAATGGATGTTTTGTTGAAATCTTATGGAAAACGAAAGGTTAATTTTGTATATATTGTTTTCAAATCTCAAGTCTAGACATGTAGGAGATAGAAACGAAGTTTTCTGTCAGATATCTAAAAGTTGCTTAACGGTGTTAGCTCCACGAAGTATTGTTTTCAGTTATATTATAAACACGAAGACTTCGTATAGTAGGTAATTTATAATAATTCTAAGAAAAGATAAATATTTTATACGTAGGATCGCGTGAATTTTATGTTACCCCACTCTCTTAAGAAACCAGGTTTATTGTGTACACGCAATATATTAATTGAAGTTAATAGAAAATATAATTAAATGTTTTTTCATTAACCAATCAAATAATTATTATTATGAAGGTTAAAATAGAACAGATAATAATTTGACTCTTTCTCGTCTATTATTTTAGCCAAGAAATTTTATGTACTGATTTCATTTCCTGCCACAATCTGCTAAGCTAGATATTCAAGATTGTGCTTCAATTCAAACGAATGTCATTGGTTTGCGAAGTAACCGATGAACTAATAAATCCAGTATTATATTAAACAATTTTAGGTATTCATACAATTTTTACAAAGTTTGCCTATAAACAGATATATGGCTGATAATATTAATTTTTGTATTTCAAATAAGTTCATGTTTTGTTTCGATGTATTCTTTCAAATTTTGTACAGTATTAATGCATATCAAAAATCAATATCTCAATATGGTTCATGAAAACATAATAGACCCATATAAATCGTTTTTACGTTTATTGCAGGCAATACAGGAATGTTATTCTGTTTTCATAAGCAAGCAACCTGGTGGACGAATGATTACGCCAACGATTTCATTATTTTTGGATTTATCCCGTAAACTGCTGTTGTTCATAGGATTCATTCACGACAATGTTTTTATAGTTGCTTTGGGAGGCAACCTAATAAGCTGTCCTTAAATGTTTCATAGCAAATATAAAAAAAAAAAAAATGGGCGAAAAAACGCCGATAATCTAACATTTTTTTAATAACACATGTTATTTGTTTCAATATAAATTAACCATTCAACAGAATTCGGAAAATCCAACAGGTGGCTCGTTGGTTCTGAATTAATGATAGTAGTCGTGACAAAACAAACCACATTCACCAGTATACACATTATAAAGGTTATGTGGAAATTCCACAGATGTACGTTCAGTTAGATGAATACATGTGTAGTATTAGTAATATCAAATTACATGCAATATTTGCAACATTATTTCGTATTGAGGTATAAGGATTTCCAGCGTATTCGGGTAGAGATTACAATCTCTATGTAATTTAATATTGTGATTTCTCTATTGTTTTGTTTACAGAAAGGTTTAAATCAGTAAGACTACAGAAATACAGTGGTGCCAGCCGTAGTGAGGGTTACATTGTGAAATGAGGGTAATCAAAGACAGCTATATCGAACGGTATATTAACAATTTAAACTCGTTGTTTTTACAGCTCTGAAAGTTTCATATATTATCTTCTGTTTTCCTATTCAGAACTATTCAACTATGTAAAGATATTATGGAGGACTTGGATGCCAGATTTTCAAAAATATTTTGAAGGCACCAGACTTTCGACAATCGGCAAAAATGAGTTTTATTGTAGGTCTTTTGTAGTTGACTTTCTCATCTCATAAAATTGATATTTGAGAAATATTTCATCAATTTAGAAACAGGCCTATCCATGTTCATTGCTCATGTTTTGCGTTCATGAAATTAGAAGTATACAATTTTCAAAAAATAATGTAGTAGTATTGATTTTTATTCTTGCTTGTATGTAAAAACATGTCGATTTACATTAATCGAGAATAGGTAGTATGCAAACGCTTGGAGAGTAAAAAAATTTAACCTAATTGCGCATACAGTGCGGTCGTAAAATGTCCTCCCCCTGCCCGTCTAACCTTTGAACGACTTGATATTTCTTCACTAAACTTTGTGTGCTTTAACGGGAGGCTAAATACTACTTTTTAGTCCATATTTAAATTTTATAACATGGCGGTTAGACGCCATCTTGAAGTATCTTTTTAAATGGCAATGGGGGTCGAGTGACACCTCATTCAAAAGGTTTAATTCTGCTTCTGATCCTTGAGTTTCATAACAAAATATTCATCCAGAAAAAAATGATGATTGAATATAGCAAGTTTATGGAAAAAGCTAATAATTAAAGCAAAAAAGGTATGCTTTCGAAATGTTCACCATTGAAGAATGAAGAAGAAGAAGAAGAAGAAGAAGCACACAAAGATAACAAAACTTATTTTATACAATAAAAACTTAGTAGTAATACTATTTTAATAAATGTTCAACGTGTGCTCCTTGACCTTCTAGGCAATAGAAAAACCTATTTATTATCTCTTCCCGTACTTTCTGGAAAGTTTTAACTCCGATATTTGCACAAGCCTCTGTTATTTAACGCCGTAAATCCAAAAGGGAATCGGGTTCTGTTGGAAAATCTTTCGATTTAAGATACCCCCACAAAAAAAGTCCTCAGGTCAAGGGATCGCGGAGGCCATTCTGTTGGACCACGACGGCCAATCCATCGTCCAGGATATGTTTCACCGAAATAATTGCGAACTTGCGGGAATGTGATCTTCTTCTTCTTAAGCCCTTCAAATCCATTTTTGGATATAGGCCTTCCCTAATGTTTTCCATCTGTCGCGATCTTGTGCTGTTCGGATCCATGTTAATCCAGCTGTTTTCTTAAAGTCGTCGTACCAGCGCATGGGTGGACGTCCTCTTTCTTTTTTGTATTCGTATGGTCTCCATTCTATTATTCACCTGTTCCATCTGTTTGTGTTGCTTCTGGCCACATGCCCTGCATAACTCCATTTCAATTGGGCGATTCGAACTCCTACATCTGTTACTTTGGTGATGGATCTAATTCTTTCGTTCCGTATTTTATCCTTTCTTGTAATGTTCAACATTGCTCTTTCCATCGCCCTTTGAGCTATCCTTATTGATTCGATGTTTCGTTTCGTTGTTGCCCAGTTTTCTGTACCACAGGTCATAGCTGGTATAATGCATTGATCAAACACGTTTGTTTTGAGGCGTTGGGCTATTTTCCTGTTTTTTAGAATAAGGGATAATTTACCAAAGGCGGCCCATCCTGCTCGTATTCTTCTTTTTGTTTCTTCTTTTTCGTTGTTTCGTCTTAGTTCTATTTTCTGTCCCAGGTATATGTAATCGTTACTATTTCAATTTCTGTTCCTCCTATGTTAATTGGTATTTCTGGTCCGGGGTACATAACCGTAGTTATTGTTAGGTTCATGGTTAGTCCTATTTTTTGTGATTCCCTATTAAGGTGAACTATCATATCTTCTAGATCTCCTCTACTCTTTGATATAAGGACAATATCATCTGCGTACCTTAGATTGGTTAACCGTTCCCCGTTTACGTTTATTCCCTGCTCGGTCCAATTTAATTTCTTAAATATATCTTCTAACGCCAATGTGAAGAGTTTCGGGGATAGTGTGTCGCCCTGCCTTACTCCTCGTTTGAGCGGTACTGGTTTGGTCTTATCATGCAAAATGTAGGTTGCCGTAGCTTCATCATTCAGTTGTTTTATAAATTGGATATATCTATAGTCTGTTCTGCTGTTTTTCAACGCATTGTATATAGCCCAATGTTCCACACTGTCGAACGCTTTATAAGGGAATATGATATCCATGTCAAATTCGTTTGGATTATTTTCAGCAATCTCAACTATTAACGGATGGACGAGGTTTTACAGCATGTTCAAGTACAATTCCCCAGTAACGTTTCCGTTGATAAATAAGGGACGATATGGTCGCCAAGTATTCCTATCCACACATTCAATTTTTGCTAAATCGGGTGTGATCTTCCCGAAAAACATGAGGATTTTCATTGCACCAATATCTTACATTTTGTCTGTTAACAAACCCATTTAAAAACAATGAGCATTCGTCTCTAAAGCAGATTTTGCAAAGATAGGATGGGCTTCTTGCAATGGTTTGGGTCATGACCTCACAAAATTCAATGCGTCTATCCGGATACTCTTTAATCTTATTCTTCTTCTTTTGCCTTATTGAGTCAATTTCTGAACATAGGCCTCTTTCATGGTATTCCATCCATTTCGATCCTGGACGGCTCTTATCCAGTGTAGGCCAGCCGTCCTCTTAACATCGTCGGTCCATTTTGCTTGCGGTCTTCCCCTTCCTCTGTGTCCCAGGTATGGTCTCCATTGTAAGATGATGTTGTTCCATCTTTTATCATTCATTCATGCCACATCTCCAGCATAGCTCCCTTTTAGCTCAGATATTTCCTGTGCTGTCATTCACTTTCGTAATTGTTCGTATCAGCTAATTGATTTTTCGATCTTTTAAAGATATGTTAAGCATTTACCTTTCCATAGCCTTTTGTGTGACACGCAACTTTTCCATGCTTAATTTTGTGATGGTCCCAGTTTGTGCTCTATACGTGAGCACCGGTAGCACACATTGGTTGAATACTTTAGATCTTAGGTTAATTTGAATTTTCTTGTTTTTTTGGTACGTGTGTGAGGTTACCAAAAGCTGCCCACGAAAGAGAAGGCTAGCATCTTCAATCAACTGGTTAAAATCTTCATTTTGTATGGATGGAACTTATGCCCTTTTAAAAACTTTTTGGCAGTGGTCGCCGATACATCACATATCGCAGCTACATGTGAAATTGATTGCTGAGAATGTACTACAATTTCCCCGACTATCTGAATTTGTTTGTCTACTGAAATTTCGGGTCGTCCAGGGTTTTTCCTGTTTTGCACGCTTCCAGTGTTAATAAATGTTTGTACAAGTTCGGGACGTTCGGCAAAACGTGCATTAAATATTCGTTCGGCTTCGTAAAAGTTTCGATTGGCTTCAGCAAAAATAAAAACTACTTCAGTTTTTTCCTGAGAAGTGCGAACATTCGCCATAATTACTGTTAGTATCGCGGTTTTAACACTCAATATTCAAACGTGAGCAAACACAATAACTGAATTAATGTGACAGAACAGATAGACTAATTGTTTTACTGCTGTTGTTTTGCCTCCTACATTTTTTAGCGTTTTGCTTAGTATCAGAAACAGATAATTTGGAAGTCTGGCATTTGTTTTTGAATTTATAAAATTTTCCCAAAATTTAGAATTATACTGTACTCAAAGCGACCATTCAAATGAGGTGTCACTCGACCCCCATTGCCATTTAAAATTATTAAATTTAAATATGGGCTAAAAAGTAGTGTTTAGCTTCCCATTAAAGCTCACAAAATTTAATTTTGTGAAGAAATATCAAGTCGTTCAAAAGTTAGTAAAGGGGGCGGACATTTTACCACCAGATTGTATACTATGTCAATGGTATGTGCTAGTCACGCTTGGGGAGGAAATAGAAACATTATATAATAATGAACAATTAATAATTTTTACACAAACGTCAGATGCGATTATGTTTTGAATCCTTTTTATTACATGCTTATATATGCAAAAATGTTATAGCTGTGATAATTACTTGGGCCTTTTAGATTAATATATTATAACGATGTGGCCTGTAATAAAAAACAACTTCTTTATTCTATTTTTAATAAACCAATAACAAATTCAAACCATACATGTCTTGGAAGCACGTGCTATCTTCACTTGGCTATACAGGGTGGCCTATCGAAATCGAACCAGGCGTGTTTTGTGGCACTAAAAGTCAATTCTTCCAAGGGGCGAAAATAATTTGCCAGGATGACACATACGGCTATTTCCGTTTATCTATCTTCAACCCCAACATTGGGATGGCTTTCACCCTAACCATTTTTAATTGTAAGGGGTATCAAATGACATACCATTTGAAAGCACGGGAAATTTGCTTTCCGGTAGTGATTTTATTTGTGAATTCGGAGCATTAGTCCCACGGAAATGAAGTCCAAAGTTTTAGGGTAGTAAATGTTCTGCTGCATTTATGGAATAATTAGAGGACATTGTTTGACCATACGCTGGTGTAAACATTTCAATTCTCCGAATCCAAAAACAAAAACACAATTGTAAAATAAATTCATCGAGTTTTCAAATGGTATGTCTTCTGATACCCCTTGCCGTTTAGAACTTCAAGGATGACAATCACCCCCATTCTGGTGTTATAAATATGAGAACGAAAATAGCCGTTTTACATATCTCCCTGGCAAATTAATGTTGCTCGTTCGGGCGTTTTACGAAGAAATGAGGTTTAATGTTACAAAACACGCCTGTTTCATTTTGGTGGGCTATCCTGTAATAGTGATGCCCGAAGACTACCCTACCCATGTGGTACGTTGAAGCACAAATATTTAAGGATTCAAAACATACATATAGTACGTTGGAACGTACTATAAAATATTACAGACCGAAAATAAAAAAACCTGAAATATTTCATTTTGAATAACTAACTTACTTTAAAGATCCCAATGATAACCATTTTTAAACTTGTTCTTAAGTATATTATTTTCTCCGTCTCATATAGAAATAATCACTTTGTTTCCTTTACTGCTTTTATTTTCCTCCAGGATTACATTAATACACCATCTTTTAAGTTACCTATTAAATTTATGAAGTACAAACAACGGTTTTCTAAAATTTATTAGGAAGTTTATTAGTTACTCTCTTTTAAGAGCATCGTAGAATGGGGCTATTAACAGTTTCATTTCATGTTTTATACATCAAAACATAAAGTCTATTGAGTTATTAAATTTTAACTTACATTACATGAAATTTTAACGACCTATTCGAAGCTTTTCGTTCTATTTTACCCATTTTTATACCCCAACAATCTGTTAACATTTGAATTGATAAAACTGGCGCAGTTAAATTTAATGGTGGTTATGTAATTTTATGGTAGCACGTTTACTTTCACAGGATTTTAAAGAAACATCTAAAGGATTGTACACAGAACAAAAATACTTTTGAGTAAAAGCATTTTACGAAGTTTAAAGGAAAACGGTTGCATTTCATATATTATTATTTCGTACGATTTAAGTTAAATTAATTTTGCAACTCAAGTTAACGTAATTTTAGATTACTTCTTGAAAATGAAAATGTGAATTTTATCAATTGTAACGAAATTTAAAAATAGCGATAAATAGTTTCAACCATGTTCAAGACTGAATGTTTCCAACATGTTTTAACTATTATTATATAATCTTGCATGATTTAAAATATAATTAAATATAATATAGGTATATTTTCAAATTTAAAACCGGATTGTTCGTTTCCGCCTTATAGCCAAAACACCTGGCATCCTGGGATTCCGTGATTCGGGCATCCCCATCGACAACATAAAAGACAATACGTATAGTATACGGTGTTATAGAGTCTTGGCCCTATTCTGATGTTATAAATTAAACAAATTTTGACATTCAGGTTTCTTGTACAACGATCTCAAAGTATAGTTTGCAGTAATGTCAAAAAATGTCACTAATTTAAATTCACATATTGGATAAATTGTTATGTTCTTTTAAAATTTGTCGCTTCATTTGGATTAATGTCGTACTCTAATTGCCTCTCCATAGGAATTAAAAACGTTATTTTAATTGCCAATTTTATGTTAGTTACAGTTTCGCTATTTTGTTTTTAAAGATTGAGCTATGTTGACAGTTCCCTTTGTAGGCTTAAATTGCCAAATATTGTTTTTTTCGCGCCTGACCTTAGACGCTTCTGAGAATTTACGTGCCGAATTATTCTAGAACATTTTCACCATATTTCGAATTATGTTGCAATATTTTGGGGGTAATGCAGGTTTGAGGCGCGTTCAGGTCTTCAGTCAATTTTACATCTCCGATGGCTCCGCTATAAACCAATTCGATTTTCGGGGGGCCGTAAATAAGTCGAGTGCTGCAGGGGCGGCTTCTGGGTTTTTCGACGGGTGTCCATCATGCGTGAGTTTCGTTTCGGTGTTTTACCGTGGGTGAAAACAGAACTGTCGACAAATGTCGGATTTATAGAAAAACACTGGATTTGTCCCTGTAAAGGCAATTCACTGCGAATTAGCCGATCGCCTTTGGCGGATTAAGATCGAGCCCAGTTCCTGTCCCGCTGCTGTTACCGTCGTTGCGACGAATGCATCGAAGTTTCGGGACCTTGATGTTGTCTCCATTCAATCCAGTCTTCAGGGGCGTACCTGCGGATTTTATCATCATCCTGTTCAATACTTCCGACATTGTGCCTGCCTGCATTAAAATTTAAGGTAAAGAACTAAAGTTTTGTGTTTTGTGAAGAGAAACCTTACGCGCTAACTTGCAAAATTCAACGTAATTGAACCTTTTTTTTGGAAACAAGAAGCGACCTTCAGTCGCTGAGTGTCTTTGTTTGTACTACAAAATGTAAGAGAAATTTTTATATATATTGTGTTATAGGTGCAAGCTCCGACGCCGCTGGCTCCGTAGTCTTTAGGGACCATTTACGCGCGCCAGTGACGGCGGGCCCCTTTGCTTGAGCGCTCAATTGACTATCTGTAAAATAGAGTTTTAAAAAAATCACCTTTTTGCTGTCATTCTGTTGTATTGCTAAAAATTTCATTATATGTGTTTTAAAATTCAGTTTATCTTTTATTACTTTGTATTTGTATTTGTTTGTGCATGAATTTTGCAAGCTTCATATATGTATAGAAGGGAGGCACAATAAAGGTGAGTCCGATTCCCGTAAGCTGCTGGCTTCTCGGCTTTCCACGAGAACCTGCAATCAGCTGGGATTTGGAAGGTAGCGCCCGCTAATTTTGACTTACTCTTTACACAACTAAACATTTCCTCCCGTAAGCGATTTCCGTGAACTCCTCCTACTCCCTGCGCTAAGCTGCAGGCCTTTTCCACCTATCCGGTTACGGGTCGACGGAAAAGCTCGTTTGACCCGTAACAAAATGTTAATTTTCCTATATTTATGCTATACTTTTGGTAATATTTACCACTACAATTTTTAGCTTCATTACAATCTTGGATATAATGTATACGATTTACAAAAAAAAGTAGAAAAGGTGCGATGACGGTGACAATACCGAATGTCATTTTTAGCTAACCTTAAACCCACTTCATTAGCCGCTTAATAATGAGTAACATAGACAACATGAATATAATTTTATTTGCTTCATACACAATTTATTATCATTGTATAACTATTTTAATATCATAACCAACGGGTTCATTGTAGATTTTATCACCAATTGTTTACTATTCCTTGCAAATCGTTTGAAGATGTAAAAGTTAATCAAACTTCCGTTTTATTTAAGTTTCCTTGGCAAATTATTAAAGTTGCCGCTTCAACATGAGCCTACCTTTCTATTGCAATAATAACGGTGTTAAAACTGAAACAGAAATTGGTGGCAGAAGTAACTAACTACATACATCTAAATGGCTCTTCTTAAAAATATGTTTCATAATCATGAATATATTTAATTAGCAATTGTTAATTATTACATGTGAATAATTTCAAACAGTAAAGGTATAGGGGAAAGTATCGTGAAAAATAAAACACAGCAATTTTACTGGATATCCCCGTTTGAAAAAGGAATTGAAAGGAACCGTATGTTGGTGAGTATGTGTGTGTGTGTGCGCGTGTGTGGGAGGGTGGTATTCTGCCAAATTTTGGATCTGAAGGTTTATTATAATTAACCAAAACCAAAAGCTTTAAAAGATGCCGGTACCAAATGATAACTTAGACATATTTTGTTGGTAAAGGTTACAATTATGAAACTTTCCGATTCAATACGGCAGTTTGTTCAAATAATATTACGATTTAGCATTTCTTATATTTACGCATAAGTTAAGAAATCTCAATAGTTTAGCGCAGAGTTTGTTCAAATACTAGCCCGATTTAGCATTTCTTATAATTTCTTGTAACTACGCATAAGTGGAGACATCTCGATTCATTTTGTTGCCAGTAAGTTTATTCTTTAATTCAGTGTAGTTCCAGTTGACTGTGTGAATAATAAGTGGAAAAAATAAATAAATAATTGTTCATAATTGAAATCATTGTTATTACGCGTGTAGGAACCACATGCAATTACGCTACTAAAAATCGATTTATTTACTTATCCAAATTTCATAGCTAGAAAAGGTAGTGGTGATGGAAAATATTCTGTTGGTGAGTTATTAACAAGAATTTATTAAGAGAAAAAAATATAATAATAATAATAATAATTGACAACTTCAAATAGAAGAAAAAAGACCTACTGAATTGCGTTAGTGGATTCATGTATGTCGTCCAGTTCATTAGCATTATTAATCCACTAGTGATAGTTAGCTAAAGGACAAAACAATTTAGTGACAAGTGTACGAGAATTATTCAGGGGGAGAGGACCAAGGGGAGGACTGAGGGAGTACCAACGATCAACGGAACCAGCGACCACCTCCTACTGCTGCTGATGCTAAGGTGGTGGTTCGGCTCGATAGGCGGACCGATCAAAGGGGACAAGGCGGAGGTCAGCAAGTAAACAACGAGGAAACCAGCAAAACGAGGGCGAGAGAAGGAGAACAGCTAAGTGATTAAGCAGTCTAGTATTGTAGTCTAGTCGAATCTAATAGATATTATAACGGTCCCGGGTGCGTACTCAAAATCCCATTGATGCGTAGCTTACTAACTACCCGGTGTTGCAACAGCGGCGCCTTGCGGTATACATTGCAGGCATGCTAACGTTGTGCAATGCCCCACCCGATCCCGCCCTATCCCGGAAATTCCTACCCACCTTACTGGCATGGGGTGGGCCTGGCGTATCCAGGATCGACTATCGAGTCAGCTCCATGTCAGATGATGATGATGATGATGATAAAAGTTACAATTATGAAACTTTCCTTAATGGAAACCGAAACCGAAGGATTTGTTGCGGCAAGTTCTCTAGCGTATAGCAAAGTGCCGCTTACTGCAAAAGCCAAATAACGTGTATAAGTCTTTGAACATTAGAATTGCGTATAAGTAAAAAGATGTTTGAGAATAAATCAATTGTAAATAGCACAGAAATAAATTTTTAAAAATTTTCAAAAACAGGATTTTGATCAAATTTAGTGACGTGACATAGATGTGACATCTCTTCAAATAATTTTTGTTTTTTATCGAAACCCCTCTCTCAAGCAGTTTATGAAGTTAGAAAAATATCGAATTAAATGAACGCTTTTTTTAAATCAATCATTTGTTTAATATCAACCTTAAGTTGTTTTATAGCTCTGTTTCATCAAGAACATAGTATGAACACAATGTTTTGAATATAAATCCTCTGCAAAAGCAGCACGCTTCTCAAATTTTTGGCACACTATTTGTAAAAATGATCAAATTATATGACCTGAAAGAGATTCAAATACGTACAAAACAGTATTTTATTCATTGTCAAACAAGTCTCGGGCACTTTTTCATCATCGCAATACTGTTTTTATAGATATTAAGAATATAAAATAGCAAGTATAGCTACCTCTTTAACAATCAGAAGTTGGTATTTCTTCTGGTTATACCAGAAGCGATTCGATTCATTGCTGGCAAATTCATATCTGCGTAAAATTAATTGCATGTACTATAAATTCAAAATTCAAATATTTATTTTCTTTGTCCTACGTTTGAAACTTCCATGGAGATTATTACCAGAAGTATGGGAAAGTCCAAGCAAAGAGTTTCGCGTCTGTTTGTTCCTTAACTTATTATTATCAAAATTCTCGTTATTTTCCAAATGTAGGTATTTTTGGTTTGGTGGTCACATAGGTTCTTGAATAGTGTTCTAATACAAATTTCCGGTTAATTTCCATATCAAGCATCTATTTAAATCTTGTCGCTAAGTCTAAAATCCCCGCTAAGCCTACCGTAACTATTATGAGTCGCATTAAACTCCCAATCCCTCGGCTGCCAAACTTGCATTTACTGACAAAGGGCAAACCTCTTTATACAATATATGTAATACCAAGCTGTGAAACCATTGGAAACAGTGCAACCGGAAAAGTTTCCAGTGGGAATTCAAACCTTGTGTAGAAACCACATTAAAGCGTTTTTTGAATGACGGCTTAACTAGTTTAAATCTAAAACCGTAAATGGAGTATAGAGGAATTTACGAAATTTCTGCTTTAGGCGAGTTTCGATGAATTAAATAAATTGTGTTTTTTTAATATTAGGCTCTATTGAAATGTTGTTAAGATACAGATGTATACCATTTAGTTTTCAGCCCAAATCACTGGCGCACTTGGGAGCACTAATTTATTTTTTATCTTCTTTACACACACAGAATTAAAGGTATTTAGCTGTGACATTCTCTCTTCTAACAGATTCAATCAATCAGACGTTGAAAAATTGCTGTATAAGCTATATAAAAAATTAAAAGATTTAATAATGTGAAACCATTACAGTAAATAACTAGAAACAGATTAGTTTTAGATATTTGTTTGGTATTAAATTTATAACCTGCGAGTTAGCAGGGTACGGGTAAATATTGATATAGTTTGTGTATTTGGAATATGAATTAGTATATCTCTCCATTATGTGTTGAAATGAACACGAACTGCTTGTCCTTGTATGTGTAACAGCGTTGTACAGCAGTCATTCATTATTTTTTCATTCTTCTTCTGCGAGTGTTTTATCTCTTACGAGAGTAATAAAAGCTACAATTCAATATTTTCGTCAATATTTAAATATTTTGATTTTTCATCAAAATCTTCCTAAAACACTCGCATACTTACAAGTATTTACCTCATTATATACTCTCTGTAATTTAGTACATACGGCGCACAGCAGCACTATTCATTTTTAATATTCGCTTTATTCAAACATAATTCCTTCCAGATTTTCGTACTGATCGTTGAAACTATTTTCTTTAAAGAAGTTTACGTCGTACAACGTAAAAATGAAACATTTCCTAAAAACCTACGAATTTAGAAAATCTATGTTTGCAATATCGGAATAACTTGCAATCTATTGAAGTAACAAATATTTTTGTTTATATCTTACATGCGCATATCTAGATACAGACGGTCTGAATTAAACGTTAGCGAGTTAGACTTGTAGGTTAAAAGTCTAAGGTGCAATTCCCCATACCGGAACATCGAATTTTTAACGGCCTTTCTTCGCAAGGCAATGGAAAACTAGCGAGGTATTCTACCTAGTAAATCTTCTCTGCAGTAGAAGTGTTTACATTACACGTGGTTCGGAGCCCACGTGACGCTGTAGATCCTCTAGGACTGTGCTACTTTAAACATCCAACAGAGGCATAGAGGAGAAGGTCGCTAGGTCTCGAAGATATGAAACACTAAAAAAAGATACCTAGATATTTCTGTCTTTTTGTTATCTTTACGTACGTAATGATAATAATACCGCTGTAAGTTTTCATCAAAACTATACCTATTAGTAAGACAAATGAATAGAATAAACACAATTGCAACAATACATTTCTGACATAAATAATAAACAAAATGCTGCCAAACACCAATGCAATAAAAGATATTACCTGCAAATGTGAGGATAACTTTATGGCCTTAAAATGATTATTCTGGAGATGCAACTTCATATTTTAAAATGCTCTTGAACTACAACTTACATAAACTAAATCTCGTGACCTTTTGTTTTTCATGAAGTATTATGAATCCGATTAGTTTAAAAATTTGCGTTATGTGTAGTTTATTAGCATTTTTTAGGAGCCATTATCAGCTCTTCATTTAAAAATAAATAAGATTCTTATTTCAATATATTGTTCTCATAAATATGCAGAGTTTTAAATTTCCTAGACCGCGATCAAAGGCAACTGCCACCAACATTACAGCTTTGTGTCTGTTGTAGTGACTGGATTTAGAATCCAGAGAATTTAACAAGCAAGCTAGTCTCTTTGTGAGATAACAAAGGATCCAACTAAAAGCTGTAATACACACATGCATTTCCTTATAGTTGGTATAACGATAAGAATATGCAAAATAATGAAAGCCTTGTCAACTGTGAGGGTGCGGCTATCCGGGTTTGTAACCGAAGCCACAAGTTAGAAATTCTAGAATTATCTACTAGTTTCAACAAACCTTTTAATGTAATCAATAAAAATACTAAGAAAAATTATATACGAGTAGTTGTGACTGTTTGGTGGAATGGATTAATAATAACAAATGAAATCCTCTTTTTTAAAAGTGAGATGTCAAAGCTGGCAATAAAGTTATTTTTACCTGCATCCCGGCGTTTGGAAGCTTTTAAGACATACTGTCGTAATAACTATGTTTTAAAAACAAAAATGCCAAAATACAGTACAACTAACGACAAATACTAACCACAAATACAAGCTCACTCTTACAACGTCCTAACAAACATTGAACGGAATATATTGATGATATTACGAACACGGCCGTGGGGTGACAATAACAGTTTTATTAAATATTGATTACGTATCAGGAATATGAATGAATGAATAATAAATTATGTAATGATACGAATTTGATCCCAGGTAGATGTAGTAGTTCATAACCATCAATAAAATCAGGATTCTACTAAGTTCTGTCATAAAGAAATCATTTAATGATTTCAAAGTCCGAAACAAATATTGGTTCAGTCTGTGTCTTTTACATAGAATGCAATGAATTTTATTCCATTCTCGTATCAAATTTGTGTAAATGTATATTTTTAAACGTAAAACATAAGCTCACTGATCACAAATCATTATAAATTATTAACAAACTCAATTTAATTTTTTTTGCAATTTAAACAACCGTGAAAGATGCAAAGGTTTGCTTCACACATATTTATTTAGGAATGACCGTTAACCCAAGGACGAAATTGAGGCTTGTTAATCAAATCCTATAAAAGCAAAATACTATGAAATCGAACGTTACTATCCTTAGAAAATTTAAAAAAATTTAATAAATCGGAATCGTTCCTATAATTTTTAAGCTTTCTAGCATCATGTATACAAACATATTTTGGTTTTCTGAAAACCCGTTTTCGGCCGCTAATAATATATATTATGGACTCCTGTGGTAAATGTGGTACAATGTATGAAACACCTAACAATACAAATGCAGTTTCAAAACGTAACTAGAAAAATTATTGCAATGTGGGAGAAGTTTGCCCAAAAAACCAAAATAGGACAAGGATCACATTTTCGTTTCTCTGGATTTATTCTCTTCAAATTCTCTGATTGAAATTTCGTGTTTTACCAACATTCTAATTTGTACAAAGAATAAAAATGTTTTGTTGGCTTTTAGGACCCTTCTTAGATGTTCCATTTACATAATGAAGTCTGATGTAGCAAAGGAACAATCAAAGGGTTCCATATAGTTTCTTTTCAGATGTAAACTCACCGCCCGCGTCGTGGACATTTTCGTTAGTATTCATCTCTTTTTACCAATTATTTTGTGAAGTGCTATTGATGTATAATTTAGAGAAATATTTTGAAAAAAACAAACGTTTAATTTTTTTCAAGGATTTGGAATTTAATAATAAATTGAGCGTCTTCATTCCTGCTACTACGACATCATTGAGTATTAACATTAATAAAAGAACAGCAAATTGTTTTGTAATGAACATTCTCTTATTACAAAACTGAAATAAGATAAAAAAGTCGGATTGGAAATGTCAATAAACTGCACAATTCTTGTAAAATCAGCTAAGTCGATCGCAAAGTTCTATACGCAAATTATCCGAGTCTTAACTCAAACAGCAGCCTGTAAGTACTTAAGCGAGTGTAAAATTTAATACTTGCGATTAACTAATTTTCACATTAATGGAGTACTTTGGTATATGATCATGTAGGCCTGTACTGAATGCTGACACTAGCATAACTCCTCTGACAAGGAAACTGATCAGAATAAACGACATTCATAAAAAAAGTTTTACTGATTTATGTATACAGCGTAGATCTGGAATTAATGAACAAATGTTTTGGTGAAATTTACGCAGAAAGTGGTTTTCAATGACAATTATTTTTAGGTTGCGAATGGATAAATTGTTACAAGAGTATTCAATTTACACATAAATGTTCTGGCGCATATGAATAATTGATGTAGTAACTAGCAATGCCAGAATTGCATCTGCACAGTTTGCCAATATTGCAAATTTTATGAAATTCGAGACATTCCGAAAATGTTTTAACTGATGTTTATAAAACTGTGATCATCTGTACTTCACCATTTAGCCAGTATCTGTGGTGTAGTGGTTAGCGTACTCGCCTTTGGATCCAAAGGGCGAGGATTCGAATCTCGTCGAGATCGGCGAAATATTTCCCGCGAGAAAAATATGAAAGTGCGCCTTCTGTCGGATAAAGCCGTAGGTCCCGTGCCACTACGATGTGTGACTTTTTAAAAATCCCTATTGGAGCTGGAATGACCCCAACAGGCAAAATTCAATCAAATAACTTTACCATTTAATGACTTTTTAATCAATTTTTATGTTTCCCATTTGTTTGATACAAAACATAACCTCAAATATACTTAAATAGATTACTTTGTTATTTGGTTAGAGAATTGTTACTCTGTGTAACAAAGTCTTGACAAACACACAAATTTTTTATGAAAATAATGGAATTGTAACGAAAACCAACCATCTTTGCATAAATATCTGACATGCAGGGTGGATAAGCTATAATTAGAAGGAAAGCGCTGTTTATCGTAGAAGACGTAAATAAGAGTGATACAACGCACAACCGTAATTATAGAATAGGAAGTCAAAAAATATGCAATTATTATGCAACAAAACTGTACCTACTAGCCGTACTTCAAGATATTAGTAAAAAAAATACAATTTATGTCGGACTATTTCCAAGGCGAAAATGATAACCGATTTCCGGAAAAACCAAGCTCTGTGGCTTTGCAGCCAGACTTTGTAAGCGTTTTGTGACAAATTAAAGAAACGCTCACAACCGGTAACTATTTAACCGATAATCATTAATGGCTTGAACGAAGAGATAATTGCAAACGACCAGCAGTTTGGCACTTAGTTTAAAAAGTAATTTTACACTATTTCTTTTTTCTTTTATTAGAATCCCGTGATACTAATTAGTTAAAAATCTATCAAAAGTTAAAAAATATTAAAGGCCTTGAATTTTTACATTTCTAAGTATAATTAATTTTTTAATTTCAAAAATGATAGATTTGTTGTTATACATTTTTGTAACTATGCAGCAAAATCCTAGCGTATTTTCATTATTAAAGATCTGATCTATTAGTTTTCATTTGATGTAAGATAAAGGATGTTGACAAGTCTAAAATATAGGAGGCACATAGTCCAATCAAAAATATGTAAGTCGGAAAGTCTTAATCAAGATGGTCACCCAAACGAACCGTTTGCAAAATATGAGCGATTTACTGTTTCAAGTGTTATTAATATCTAACACCTACAATCGTATAATTAATTGTTTGCAATAAATTTTCCTTTGATTTCTCTGAACCATTTTACAAAGTGCGGATGATTGACCCAGCCTCAAGAACCCCGTTACCTCGGGACAACTGGTATCAGGTTATATTTTCCGATGCTGGGACGTCAGTTCGTTTTCTAGAGTGCGAAACAGGAGTGTACGGGAGGAACTACAGCTTACACCAATGGTAGGGAACAAGAGTAAAACAACTCCAGTGGTACGGACATTTGAAGCGCACGAACAACAAACCATACCCGAAAAGAATTTTTAAAATGAGATGTGAAAAAAAGATCTAGTGGAAGACGTAGAATTGAATAAGATATAAACATACAAAAAACAACCAGAGAGAGGTAGAAGCCAGACCATAGCACAAATAAGGACTCTAGCTAGGGATAGAAAGAAATATAATATATAACAGTGGCTAAAATTCCGAACACCGTGCCACAGACTTAACAGTTTCTCGTTAAGGAACTCAGTTTCCTTTCGAAAACGCCTTTCCCTTACTCAAACTGTTCGGCAACCTTGTCGAATTCGCTGTTACAAATCTGCAGGATTATATTCATTTGCTTCATATATTAATCGGTTTAGATAATCCCAGACAGAGAAGTCCAAAGAGGTTAGGTCGGGAGCTTGTATGTTTTTTTTTTGTAGTACTAGCTGTTTCTACTTACTAATGGGTTTTACGTGTAAACTAAATTGTTTCTTATGACTGTATCTATAAAACAGGTGTGGTGTGCCTCAATTGGCAGAGCGCTCGCTTTCTGAGCAAAACGTCTATTATGAATTGAGTTCGATTACTCAGCGTACTTCCATCTTAGCACGGAGGCATGTCTACATGTCAATCAATCTCAAATTTGAATTAAGAAACAGAAGATATTATTCTTGTCAATTGTTAATTGTTCACCCCGGAAAAAAAAATGAAGATGCACAATTTCTTTGTTATAATAATGAAATATTTAATATAATGCATCTACATTTTATTTTTGTTCTTAAATGAAACACGAATTTCTAAACAGAACTGCGCCTTACAAATAGAATAGTAATGTGTAATTTATTTATTATTTTATGATGTAATGTAATGTACAGACATTCCAGAGAAAAATATTATTATTAACTGATAATATAATTTGGTGGGAGCATATTAGGAAAACTTGCACCCGGCGCCAACAGATTTACCGCCGGCCTTGTTCAGATGTATACACGTAAAACTATGATATTAATTGACTTTAACGCAATGTAAATTTAAATCTAAAATCTTAAACAGAAACAAGGTAGGCGATGTCAAAAATGGACATTCTCTTATAATTCACTTGCAGTTTGCCTCCACTCTGTCCAAAATCAGTTTAAGAATATATTAAGCTGCCCCCCCCTCCCCCCCAAATAAATATATTGCCTGGTATATTTTCAACACGTTGAAAATTCAACGCAAGTTTATCTTTTCGCTATAACTGACCATTATTTTGTGAGAGTTACAGACCCTCGTCAGGTCTGTGACCTGAATTCTAATTCTTCATGTAAAGGGATAATCTGTTGCTGGGACGTAACTGCACTTTGAAGCAGCAGTCCTTTTCATTTTTTGAAGGGTTTGCAAAAAGCGACTTTCAAATATATTTAATCATCTGATAGAAATATAGTAGTACAATTTACTATTAGTACACATTTTAAGAAGTTTAATCTGGAATATTGTCGATGAACAGTATATAGAACTGAGTTTAAAACACTTAAAGGAAAGAATGATAAAAAAGGTTTTACATTTTTGTACCAAAGCCAGTGAATTCCAATTAATTTATTTCATACTAAGGTTTGAAATTATACGATATATCTAAATAAACGTAAAATTCTAGTTATAAACAAAGCAAATTTTCAGAGAACAGTATATTTTTCGATTATATTTATTAGAGCTTTCAGTTGTCCAATTTTTTGTTTAAATAGTGTTTCCAAACAAATTAACATGCAAAATTCTAATACCAGTCAGTTCACACGAGAAGATTTTGAATAAATAGATAAGAGGACTAAATTGAATACTATTCATCATATCCATTTGAAAAGTAATTTCGAAAAGTAGACTACAAGGTCACGTAATTAGGCCGTCGATGATTTAATTGAAGAAATCTTAATGGATTGTGCTCGCTTTGTTTCAGGAGGCATATTTAATTGCTAGATTCCCTAGTAAAGTAATAACGTTCTGATTTTGGAATGGAATAAAAGAAACACTATGAAAATTATTAAACAAATACGCCTTATTCTTATAAATAACTCCCACACGTTATAAAACACAAAAAAATCTAATTTGTAACTCATAACAATATTTTATGAATATTCAATGGTTTGACCTACATTTTGGGTAAAATCAGGTGACATGACTTTTATACAAGTAGATTCGACAATTGCAACACACAATGTTTGTTTTGGTGTTACCTTTGTTACAATGCTTTACATCTAGCACAATATGATGTATTCTCGTGAGTAGAACTGAACAGTTTTCTTCACTTACTGAACTTGTATTCTTTCCACAATTTTCTTTGTATCTACATTTCTGGCCTTGAACTGACGAGAAACTATAAGTAGCGTTACTAGCAAATTTCTTAAGTTCCCTTTTTGTAAGCTTATTTTGATACCATGTAAAATTTTATGTTGTTCACAGTACGTAAGCATTCTGGACACAAGTTATAAAGTAAATTATAAAACAAAGTAATTGGCCAACGATTAATTAATTTTTCTTGTAGGTATAAGTAGCTAGTAGTTGGTCAAGCGTATCAACTGATTAGCATTAAAATACATAGTTATATCTGCTGTTTGTCAACTCTATCCGTAATTGTTTTATTACATATGGCTATTAGGGTCTTTTTCTTTGCTACTACAGCATCAGCGGTAAAGCAAAAAGATTAATTTCCTCGTTGTCCATTTGCCATTGCTATTTGTTTTTAAGAAGTAATTACCCCAAAGTATAGGATGTGAAAAAATTATTGTAACATTGTGACCTCTAAAGTCCATTACAAGATCATTTTATTGGCCGCATGTTTACTACTTTTCTGGTCGAGCATCCACTTCCTTGCCTATGCTATAGGCTTGTAACTGTATTGCATAACACGTTTTACAGTCACACATAGTCCATATATTTTTTCGATACTTAAGCAGGTTTGCTGGAAATATATTGTTTAAATGACCATCGACCTCTGAAATAATAATTGCCATCGACGCAGTAATATTTATAAGTATAGAAAAATTAATAATTTGTTTAGCTTCTTCTTCTTCTTCTTGCCCTTTATTGCGCCCAGAGTTGAGCATAGGCCTTCCTTTTATTTTTTCAAGATTTAAGAGTAAATCTATTACATTAATTTTCTCTGTACATTTCGTTGGCATAGTGTTATGTGATTTTCAAATTTGCGGCTACACTTGAATTAATTCCATAATTTGTTTGCCGCTTCGTTAAGAATTAGTATCGATATGTTGAATTGTAGTTTTATTTTGGGTTACCATTTCGGTATGTTGTTTTGTCTTTCGAAGCTTGAGATGATAACAGTCTCCTTTGTGTGAAAACTGCAGGCTCTTGTTTTCTTCTGCGCTCTTCCTGGAACTTGCGCGTTAAAAACAAAATCTTTCTAGAACATTGCGCAATATTTCGTAACGTGGTGCAATATCGTTTGGGAGAAGTGCAGGTCCCCATTGCATTTTGAGTTAGTCCATTTTAGACCTTTGTGGGCTCCGGTTGTCCGTAAGCTCCATCAATCAGCAATCGTAATAACGTAAAGTGCTGCAGGGGCGGCTCGGTTTTTTTTTTGTAAGGGGTATCTGTTATGTGTGTTCCGTTTCGATGTTGTACCAAGGGGTATTTAACAGACCGTCGGCAGCAGCCGGATTAAATAGGAATAACTTGATTTAACCCCAGTAAAAGGCAACTCTTTCGTGAGTTGACCAATCGCCTTTCGGCGGATCATCTTCGAAGCCCAACGCCCATGGTTCTGCAGCCATTTCTCCATACGATCGAAGGTTCCTGTCTTCGCTGGCGTTCATCGTTAGCAACTGGAAATCGCCATTATATGTGCTTGTCTCCTCTGAAGGTAAAACAGACCAGTTTTTTTGTGTGTGGTGAAACCAACGACCAACTTGCGCGCGACTTGCAAAATTTAGCGGAATTAAACTTTGTCTTGTTAAACCCAAAAAAAAACCACCTTCAGTCAAAAATCTTTTATTTGCACGAAATATTTGTAAAAAGAAACTTTATGCTGTGTTTTCCTGTAAACTACGCGATTGACCACACAGATATACCGCAGTATAAATATTGTGAGTCAACGGCGTCGTTTCCTGAACGTTCAAGGGTTTTAATTCTGTACTTCAACCTTTTTGGTGTTATAACTTGTCATTTCGTTGTATTTTGCCATATGTTTCATTATATGTGTTTTAAAGTTTACTGTTTCTTATTGTGTCTATTGTACTTGCTGGTATAAGAAATTTGCAAGCTTTAAATATATAGGAGGAGGCACAAAGGTAGGTTCCATTCCCGTAAGCTGTTGGCTTCTCGGCCTTCCACGAGGACCTACACAATCAGCTGGATTTGCAAGGTGGGGCCCACTTATTTTGACTCGTCCTGTACACAGCTAAAGATTTTCTCCCATAAGCGATTTTCACGAACTCCCCCTACTCCTCTGAGCTAAGCTGTATGCCCTTTTCCATCAAGGTTGTTACGCATCGTCGAAAAAGCTCGATTGGCCGGTAACAAATTGGCGCCGTATCGTGGAACTTTTTTTGCGACCGTAACAATAGCTTCCCGATTAGTGTTTGGCGGTTTCGAAGAAGGGGGCGACTAGGACTCGCCTCTCTTAATTTTTGGCTTAGTTTAATAGACCGCCTGTTGTGCGTTGATTACGTTAGAGCGGGTAGTCTCTTATCTGTTAGGGCCCTTATTATTGCAATTCCTTAAATACTCTACACCCTTATGTTTAAATAGAGTGGTGGTTTTTTTCGTAAATGATTCATTTTTTGGGGAACTGAGATGTTGAGTGGTTTTCGGTATATTTGACCCATCGTGGCATTATGTTGCAAAACTTTTTTATTTGTCCATAGCGCTGGCAGTTCATGCACGTTTGGCGTAAAATAGTTCGACTTTGACTGTAGATGGAAAGTAATATCATATATTTCTATTCAGGCACCGTGTTCCAAAAAATCTGCTATATATCAATTAGTAATTTCTTTATATTAGTGATTATAGTCATAATGAGAATGTTGTTTCTCCTCAGTACGAAAGTCATGCATGCAGCTGTCGCAAACAATACGGAACCATTTCGAATTGAAAATTCTGCGAGAAGCAATCTAAAAAGATTCTTATTCCAACAATAATCAGTATACCCGTTCTCATTCGGGTAGTAGTACTAATAGTAATAAATTTACATTGTTTTTCTTTTTATTCATTGTGTAATACAATGGACCGGACTAACTATTTCATGCGTAATAAAATTTCTCTTTTTAATTTCTTCCTCTATAGTTTATTAAACGCTGATGCTATAACCCAAACAAAATAAAATTATTCCTGATGCTGAACGTTTGCGATGGCTTTCTTGTCAAAAATGTTCTTTGAAAGAGAGATTCAGGATGTGCTGACAAGATTATATTTACATTGAAGACAAAAAGCCCTTTATTTCTCACAAAAATATTTTGTACTCTAAATGTACATTTCGATTGCTAAGCAGTCATCATCAGTAGATTAAAAAAAAAGGTTAATCCTCGCAAGATTACCCTAATAATAACTTTTCTCACAGTTTGCTCGATTTTAATTTGTTTATTTTAATAAGATTATATTTGTTAATATTAATATGCTATCAACTCCTATCAACTAAGAAATAGTTATAGATATCATCAGACCTGATTTGCAACCAACTATTTTATCAACTACTGGTCCAACATCACGAGTTTTACAAAAGCTAATACTTTTCCGATAAATTCCTCTCTATGCGGTTTACCTGAGGTATATTTCCGAAATCCACGTATTGTGGAGTAACTACGAGTACGAAATTTCATATTACAGACAAAATCCTACTACTAACGATAATTATTTGCATTTCATGTTAAATATGTGGTGCGCTAGTGTGCCAAACAGTAAATGTGGTGTAATTGATTGTTTGTTGAATGTTTATTTCTATAAATGTATAATTTTAGATTATGTACTACTACTGTTTGTAACAGCTATTTTGAGAATTGTAAGTATAGAAGAGTTGCAGATATTTTACGTGTTAAAAAATTTAAATGAATGTGCAGACATTGATCCTGCTAGGAGATTAGATTAAATACTATTATTTTGTTTCATTTTAAAAATTGATAATTTTCCTCAAAAATTATTTGTACAAGTTGGGCATTTGAAGCTTAAGGTTAAATAATGCATAATGGGAAGAGGGGGGGGGGGTGACTTTGGACGAATCCAGATCTCTCTCCACTTTTCTTGTCTTCTAAATAATATTCGTATATATAATATGAACCTAGGCCTCACATAAGTAACAAACTTTTTTTGTTGTGTTGACATCAAAAATATTTATTTGTGACAAATCGATCTTCATTTTGGGCTAAATAGCCCCAACAGAACAGCAGAGTTACTCACTCCTGAATGATGTGTAAATATAAAAGTTTGTCATGGCTAATTCGATATTACAAATCCAGAAACCTCTTGCTTGTGCAGTTCTTGTTAACAATTTATTCCGTAATTAGCGAATTAAATTTCTTGTGTTGCTACTTCACATAACATCCCCGATTCTGAAATAGCAAATTTAACCTTCTAATACATTAACAAGATATTTCCATAAACTGATAAGTGGTAAGTAATGCAAGTAGTTCTTCATCTTTAAAAAAATGGCACATAACACGTACCCCTGTTTTGTTTAATACATTGCCTAGATTTTAAACGAATTTTGCTAATATTCTGTTGAGGTGATACGTGAAGTTATGAATGATAAGATATTGTTAGAGCATTTGATGCGCCATTCAACGTAACACAGTAGAGAAACCTGATTTCTTGTAGAATTTATGGCGCTATTAGCAGGTAAGTTAAGTATAAACAATTAGGAATAGTAATTAACTTTTCATTTTACGTGCAACTTCCACACGTTTCCTAAGTTTAGCGAAGGTACTTTTAATTAATTTTGTTTTAATAACTACATATTCTGCAGGAACATCATAAACCTCTTCTGAAAGCAATCTGCTTCGTATTGCGAAGTTTAATTTCTGATTAATTGTTAATCTTTCTTATAATTTTGACAAAAACAATAACGTGGCGGATATTTATGGCTTCCTGGAACAGTTTTTCGATAATTGTCTGTAAACTTTTAATAAATATCGGCAAGACAGAAATTAATAAATATGTACAGAGTTCATACCCCAGCAGATAAAATTTGTACCTGTTTGATTTATTTCACAAAATTCTCCTGTTTTATTGTTTTTAATTAAATTTCCGTCTTATCATAATATAGTGTATTGGCTAATTTACAAATGTGAGTAAATTGTTAGTTCTGTTACATGTTACTACGATAACTTCTAAACGTGTCGAATGTCAATCAGAACAGTAAAAGTAGTAGAAATTCCTTAGAGAAATCAAAATTGTATAAAACATAAATATCTGTTTTGTTCTGTAAGTATTAAAAATAAACATAATAAAGAAAGCTAACAATGAGCATTGGCGTAATCATAAGTCATAATATTGACGGAGTCAAATCACAACAAGGAATACTTTCCAAATCAATAAACTGTGTGCCCTGCTGATTTTAATTACACGGTATTTGAGGTATTATAAAATTTTTGTTGCCTTTTCTAACTAAATTGAACCGTTTTTAGAAACAGCTTATAAAAATTATTTTTCCTTAATTAAAACTTTTAATGTTGTTCATTGTCTGGAGTATCGTTTACTTCAAGAGTTCATTTAAAATATTTTAAAACATATAGTGAATTTGGTCGGTCAGGTAAAATCAACGCAGTGTTAACGTAAAATCTAAAATCAAACCAACGTACACCTGGCCGAAATCGTATACCAGGAAAACAGATATGCGCCGATACTATCGGCCCAAATACTTTCAAATAAGACATTGCGAATTTACGAATTTGTTTTTATGAACTCTTACCGATTACAATCATGAGGAAATTACAATGTCCAATTTAAATCTTTTTTTTAATAAGTAAAGATTTAAATTTGCCAACCATCCCTATTATATGGAATAATGAGATGAAGTAATTACGTAAAAAAACTCAGGTAGCTTATTATTAATTCTAAGTCGATACAAAACATATACTTAAGTAAAAGTTTCAGGCAATGTATAGCTAGGCTATACAGAACAAGATGCATTTGTGTTGATTTACAAAAATTATGATGCTGCCTGTCCCAGTTAAACCCGAACCATTTTGCCCAAAATATGCGTGGTGTAAATCTGAATTATTTCTATTAAAATAAATTTTTTATAGCTGATAACAATTTAGCGAATCAACTCGCTCTGAATTTAAAAACAACCTGTATAGGATAAAATTGCATATTGCATATTAAAATGTGAAATTTGTATTTGCACTTTATTAATACACCAATTATAAGAAAATAATAGCTATAGAAAATGACCGACTGCGAAAAAAGAGCAAAATACACAGGCAAAATAACGATGCACGTTCTAGTCTCCACAGCTGGTACTTCTATGTATTTCATTTTACTTACGGTTGATTGATTGATTTCATAAAAAAACGTTTCTGTCATCTTACCTAAAACAAAAAGAAAACACTTTATAGAACAAAATTCTTTCATATTTACCTAGTACAAAATAGAAAGCCCAATTTTATTCTTAATTTTCATCTACTCAAAATTTAAAATTAATAGTTCAACAATAATGTTCTGTATCACGTAGCACTAAAATTTGAATCAATTCTCGTTTGAACTATGAGACATGATGTGAGCAAACTGGTTATTCCAAGGAATTAAGTAATTGGGAAGAAAACGAGATTTGTCGGAAAATAAAGGTTACGTCAACATTATAAACCGTTTCCAGCTGTAATTAAAAGAAAATGTTTGCCTGGGTCAGATAGCCGGTTCAGCTTAATACGTTTTCCTAGTCTTAAACAGCTCTAATCTAAACTAAAGCAATTCCTTTTAGTTGATCTTAGCCATTTTAATGTTGGTTATTAGGAATTAACCTAAGTATAAATATTTAAAGTAGCGTTTCTCAACTTTTTACCGCGTGACCCAATATATCTGTTTGTGATGACATCGCGATCCAAATGTTTTAATATAAAATGTTTAAAATGCAGGTAGAATGAAGTAACTGTATATTATATAAATAAATATGCATAATGTTACGCATAATCGACAATTATTTATATTTATCTATCAAAAAATGTACTACTAACGATTTTAAATAAAGAGGCTGTTTCGAAATTATAAAAATCACCTAAATATTTTTAATTATATTTATCGTATGAGTGGACCATACACTTGCGTATGCAATGGGCTGTGCTTCGGAGGGCACGTAAAGCCGTCGGTCCTGATTGTCATACAGTCATTTTTGAACTATGTAGTGGAACTTCTCTTCTCTGTTCGACGGGTTAGTTTAACCTCCTGCCCGGCATACGTGCAAAGAGGGCTCGTAGAACCTACTACATTGTAGGTAATTAACAGGTCATTGGCCTATACAAGGAAAGAAAAAGGAGAAAAACTCTTACAAAAATTATGAACAAAATAATACAAGATAATATTTAATGGCATTGTTGTTTATCTTCAATTATTTGCTTAATTCTTAATTTAATAGAATTCCTTAATGCTATTCTCATTTATGTAGCATCGATTTTGGATCATATTTTCGTAACAAGCATTTTGAAAATCCACTTTTAGCCAAATAAGTTGCTGCAAATGGAAGTAACAATTTGATATCTTTTTTTACTCGGAATACGATATTCTTCTTCAATTTGTAACCAAAATTTGGGTAAATTATTCTGGTTATCTATAAAGTTTATTTGACAATTACGTTGATAATATAATTAACTTTTCTTCTTCTGGTAGAGTTTGATTGATTGATTGATTTGAAAGAGCGAGATCTAGGACGCGGTTTTCCAAGCATCTCTAAGCACTGCAGCCATCATTGGCTTATTGTACACCCTAACTAAGAACTTTGCCTATCTGGGGTAATTCCAACTCCAGTAGTGATTTTTAACGTGTGGCACATCGTAGTGGCACGGGACCTACGGTTTTACTTCTTATCCGACACTTTATCTTTGGTATTGTACTGTTACGCTACAAAAATGAGGTGAAGAAATGAAGAAAATTTGTTATTAGTTCCAAATCCGTAGTAATTATCGTGTTATGCTGTTTTGGCACTTAATTGGCGTTTTTGAGTTTTTTTTTCGAGTGGGCGATATCTAGGTTGCTGTTTTCGAAGCATCTCTTTGCACTACAGCCATTGTTGGCTTATTTTGCACCCTAATTATGAACTTTGCGTATCTTGGATAGTTCCAACCCCAATAGTGATTTTCAACGTGTCACACATGGCAGCGGGACGAAATCTACAGCTTTACTTATTTTCCGATAGAAATCCCATTTTCAGATTTTTTCCTGTCAAAAAATTTCACCGATCTCAGTCGGGTTCGAACCTGACCCTTGGATTTATAGTATGCTTACCGTTACCACTAAACCATTATATATTTGCCTTATGTGGGATACATTTTTGATTACTGATATTTTATTGGTTTACATAGGCACAACGAGGTACTTGTTTAAAATAAGTCGCCCCTAGGCAAAAGTTACGAAAATTTGTTATATTATAAAAATATTATCTTCTACGTTAAACTTTTACGCAATTCTCCTATACATTCGTATTAATGGAATTATTACATACAGAATAAATCACTGAAGCTAAGCTTCGTAATTATGTGCATCAGATATTTAAGAGCGGTTCTTGATTTATTAGCTAAGTTGCACAGCAATCAGGGTAACTACTGTCAGTTTCTTCTGCTTGAAAATTAGGTAGCGATAATGGCAGCGCTTTCTGAGCAATTCATTTTCTCCGTTTTGAAGTCAGTTAAAGGTCTCACTCCTTTATACAGCAAATTTGCACATAGAGGTGCAATTAGATGTAATTACTTACAACGTATGTAAAGGAATCTGTCTGCAGAAGATCAATCTTGTACATCACCTTCAGCATTTGCAACGCAATCCACAAATCCCTCCAACCTAAATATTCATCACGTATTTCATGCTCTTCCAGATTGGAATACACTTCAATAGAAAAATTCCTTTCGTCCACAATAGAAGTAGCAGGAAGGAAGATATTTCTTTTGAATATATATATTACCGTCAAAATGTACGCTTTTAGGGGCATTCAAGTGTAAATACATCTGTCATTTCGTTGTACAATTCGAAAAACATTTGACAACAAGGTCCTTATTTACGTTTAATTCAAAATTGAAAAATAGGTAAAGATATTTGAGTTTCTAAGCGAATAACCAGTTAAACTCCAAGCTAGATTTAGATTTATTTGAATATGTTTTCTTTCAGAATAATTCAAGCGTACAGCTATTTCTCCGCTCTGAAAAGCAATCTAAAGAAACTCAACAAACGAGAATTTTGCATTCATAGGCATGTTACATATACGCCACGAGGAATTTAATGACTTGTGTTGAATTTTATTAGAATTAATGTAACTTTTGTAGAGGAAATCTTTATAGCATGATACAGGTTCAACTTTTATTATGTTTTCACTTTGATATATCATCTTTGCGAAAGTCGAGTGTGTGTAGCAATTGAATTAGAACAAATTGAAAATGAAGGAACAGAATCCAATTTTGTCCATAATAAAATAGAACTCACCTTTGCAATAAATTACGTCCGCAAGAGCAGTAAATATTAAGAGAAAAGATCAATGACCTATTTTGTTGATCTAACATAAAACTTCTTTATATCATACGACATACCTTCATATAAGTTGTAGCTTAAATTTGGAATTTTTTATTATAGAACTAAAAAGATAAATTAAGAACTATTAACGGTGTATCTATTATTTTTAATTAGAAATCATGTCTGCTATAAATGTATTTTTAGCCGTTTAGTCCGTTCACTTGCTCTAATCCATTTATGGTACTCGCCACCGGGTCTGTAAGCACGACAACTATTTGCTCGCCAAGGCTATTGTACGCGGTACATATGCTCGACAAGCAGTTTAGTCTTTAAATAAAATATTATCTCTAAGTATTTAGTATATGCCTCTTATATATCCTTTCATAAGTGAAGTAAAGTGCGAAAAAATCGAAAATAGCGGTTTGGATCACATTGCCGTCATTTCATTTTTAACCCTGGAGGGAAATAAACCTAAAGTAATTTTGGATCGCCTATGGGGCGTGTATGAAAACACTTCACCTTCGTATTAACAAGTGAAATTTTGGTCAAAAAGGTTCACGTGGGGGAGAGAATCCATCACAGATGATCTTCGAACAGGACGGCCTGTGTTCGTGACTTCAGTGCAGAAAATAGAAGGAACGGTTACGACAGATAGGCGACTTACGGTGTCTCAAATAGCGCAAGAGCGTGGCATATCTGAACCATCAGTAATCAAAATTCTTCATAAAGATTTAAAGATGACAAAGATCAGCGCGTGTATGTGCCTCGACTGCTAACGGAACTTTACAACTACCCTAGCTACAGTCTAGATGTGGCTCCAACGATTACCATTTATTTAGAAAATTGATAAATTAGCTTCGAGTAATCTTTTTGGCATTTATTCGGACGTGATGGATGCCGTGGAGGGGTATTTTGCAAACCAAGTGAAAGATTTTTGAACCGGATATCGAGCTTGCCAACCAAGTGCATTGAGTTGAAAAAAAATTATATTAAAAAACAATTTAATTTGTTTCATAAAATTACGTTCCTTCGTGTATATAATCATCATCATCATCATCATTGACAACCTTTTCGTCCCATTGCTGGGCACCGGCCTCTTCTCTGCCACGTGTTTCTCCTCAACGCTGAATTAGAAACACGGGGAAACAGTTTAACGTCGAATCCGGACAACAGAAATTCCGGAGAAGGTTTCCAGCATTAATATCCCACGATTGCAAGCCGGATTACGAAATTGTGTGTGGTGGGTTACAGACAAGATTTTTTTAAATCTGCATAGTAATGCTTAGGTTTCGAAGCCAAGCCAGAATCGACGTTTTACTCAGAAAGCGAGCGCTCTGCCAACTGAGCTACCACCACACCACTATATATATATATATATATATATATATAATACTATGTAAGATGTAATAGATGCAATGGGTCTAACATGCAAACCCTACCTAAAGCGGTACATAAGCTACCGGGGTACAACATCATTTCTCAGGTACAAAAAATGAAATAGCCTAAATATTAAGAAAAGCGTTAGCGTAACACCACTGATAAACCGTTCACTAAATAATAAAAACAGGAAAAAAGGTAGCAATAGTAAACTATTTCGAATGACTGTTCTTTTGCCACTTCAACCTATAATTCCTTAGGACTACTTCTCTATTTTCCCCATCCCTAAACCTGGCAGGAGGTATAAAATGCAAAAGCCCCTAATATATAGACATTTACAGAATAGAATCATCACCAGGGCATTTCTGGAGCTATCGTTGAGAATGATAGTTTATGGCCGATGATAAACGCGAGCTGGGCAGGCCAGCCGCGATCGGGTTTCAATTCAAAAATGCCACAACAGCACAACCCAAGAACAGTAGGAATCCCACATCTCCAACCACTTCTACTATGGCTGAAAGGGTACCTCACGGGGACAACCCAGTTCTATCTGAAGCCAACCAAGCAGACAGCTTGCGCTAATACATGAAACAGACTCTAGAAGTTATTACATTTATTGTGCAAATGTATTTCTATGTTACCAAAATGCACATCAGAGCTCCCGCCGTAAACGTATCGGCACAACGAGTATCTGATCAGAAACGACGTAACATCAAATATGTACCACCGAAACATCAGAAATAATTAATATCACTGTGGAAATGAAGAAACCGAAAAGACAAACCACAATATCAGGCACACCAAACAAAATGATTTACACGAGAAATTCGTAGTTTTAAGGCCAATAGAAATAACAACAGCCAAAACCAGAAAATTGTAAGATCTTAATAACTAAGAAGTTCAAAACGGTTGTAACCCGATATAGTTGAATGGACCCAACTAAAATACATATTATACCGAAACAAAAGGCATCTATTAAATTACCCAAAATACTCCATATTTTAAGTATCCAAATCTTACCAGTTTATTTATTAGAAACTCAAAATTGAATATTTATCAAAGCATATATTGTACAGACGTTAATGCAGTTCAAACTATATCTGCATGATACACAGACAATGCAAGAATCAGATAAGGACAACCGCAGATACAACGAATTGAAGCAAAAATAAAACAGATAAGACAAGATGTAGTAGTAATCAAAGTTTTCGTTTAAAGAGACAAGTTAACGACATATGTCAAAATTTCAAAGTACACAATATACATAAAAAAGAAAATAAGAGCATAGAAGAGTTTATCGCTACTCTGAATTCAAACCAATCCGGTCGTTTAAAGAACACTGTGAAACGTTGCAGAGGAAAAATCAAAGCCACCCGTCCCAGAAAATTAAAAAATAAACTTTTACATGACAAAAATTGCCATTAATAGCAATCAAAACAGCTAACATCACAACAAAACCATATACCACCACAACATACACAGACGCAGTGCAGTGATAAGACCCTGTGGATAAAGAAGAAATCAATCTAAATTAAATAGGTGAAAAGGTAAAGAACCACATAATTCTAGAAACATTACCAGACATCATTAAACTATTTACAATTGGACAGCTCTCGGAAGCGACTGTATTCGTAATTACTGGTACAAAAAATTTACTTGCGCCTACCGCTACATCTTGAAATGCATTAAGGAATGGTTAGAAATTTCATAGGAACTAATTTCGTTGTAACTAAGGATATTACATACCTGTCCTACCTGTCCATACCTAAAGAACTATTAACAAACGACGTCTCAAAATACCGACCAATAACGTGCTTACAAACGTTGTATAAGATCATTCCACCATATGTTACGAAGCTGATTAACGCCGTATAAAAACAAATATCATGAGACCAGGAAAATAGGAAGGCTATGAAAACGGAGCAAGATACTACGCAAACAACAATATTAATTATCGGATTTACACATAAACAAGCACAATTGTAACAACGGAATATGTGCTGAAAATATGCCCTATATAGACTATAGAAACTAGAAAGATACTTAACTCCGTCTCTCGTTCACGGCAAAAGTACCTAAAATATACATAATAACAAAGAGCAGTATATTTATACAATATACTGCTCTTTGTTAATAAACTTAGTTATAAA
>JABXWE010012166.1:0-43208 GCA_014611495.1 Limonius californicus
ATTTATTTAATTAATTGAAAAATTTTAATTGTCAACTTTTTTATGCTTTATTGGAAATATGTCGTGTAAGATATCAATATCTGAGAAAATTTGTAAGGACCATGTTGGTTTTCCTTTTTTATGTGACTTTTATTATAAGAAAGTTATCGTAGTTTATAGAATTTTGTAATTATTTTAGTTAGTTTAGAACTGCGATTTCGTTGGCGGAACATCTCGGGGTTCAAAAAATTGAAAGTTTTGTTCCGCATCATAGCAACCGAAAAAAATTTGTGAAAATCCTTTGTTAAAAAACAAGGAAGTTGCATTAGAACTATCAACGAAGAAGCACGTTCCTCATGTAGCCCACAATCTTTATATTTTGTACATGAATTTGAGTTTTTAAGTAAATAAATATTCTTTCGCCGTTTTCGAGTTAAAGTGCTTATTTCCCTCTGCGTACGTGAAATTTTAAAAAATTATCAAAAAATAACATTTTGACAAGAGTAAAATGTTGGCGTGGGTTTGATATTCATCTATCTCAAGAAGCGTCATCCGAGAGTGTGCTGTTTTAATTTGACAGGTATAAAATCTAAACGTCAAATAATTAAATGTCATTATTCTGCTAGAAATAATGCAATTAAATAATTTTAATTACAACCAGTAAGAAAAAACAAGGAAATTCATCGAAATAAAAAGTGCTATAAAATAAAAGGAAGTTCATCGAAGTTAAAAGTACCATAATACATATAATTATTGGATTCACACGATTTATTATTATTAATAAACTGTATGAATCCAATTGGATTCATACAATACATAACTGAAAATCAATTTTGAGGTTAAATGTGTGGATTTCGAATTTACCTATTAAAAAGACAATTACTGGTGTTTTAAAATTGGGAAAATGCTTACCTGTGTACATATGATTGCTGTTTTCTGGATTTGGACATGATCAACTGCAGTTATCAACATTTATTTACGAAGAATGCCACGGACGAAGAAATTGCCGTTAAGCCGACAGTGAGCCTACGCTATACGAAATGGGGATTGCTACGTAGCCCGCCACATTTGAATTTTTTTTAAAGAGAGCTGGTACGGTGTTTAAAGTTACTACAAAAAAATAAAAAAGCAAATAAATAAAACATTGTAGTTATTTATTGTATTTAATTTGGAGTGACATATTTAATTTATGGTTTCTGAAAGGGAAAGCACAGATAATTGTGATTTACCTTTGATATTTAAAATGATAATTAGATTTTTCCTATGTTTTCCTTTGTTGTGCATGCTTGTGGCCAGTTAGAAAAGGTATATAGAACGACCAATTGTAGCAGCTTCCCTGAGATCTACTAAAAAAACTAAAAAAGGTTTGTGAGAATATTTGATTTGTGTTCGTTGAACAATTTATTAATTTGTTTATATTTAATATCAATTCGAGAACGGATATCTTGTATAAGAATTTAATTTGTTTATGACGCCCAACATAGTAAGTTTAACCAGGCACAATTTGATATGCAGTATTTAATTCATGTAAAACCACCATGTTATTATAATAATTATTTAAAAATCGGGGTATCACAGCAATATATACATACATAAGGGCGGGGATAGCTCATTGATAGAAGAGCCAAGCTTTGGACGTAATAGTCCAAACGCTTCCCGGTTCAAATCTCTCCAGAGTCGAAAATTTTTCTAATTCCCTGGGTCCCGGTTTCCATTTGCCATTGGGGATCAAATTAATGGCACTCCTCGTGTTACGATCGCACTAGAGGAGTAACAAGATCATATACACAAAAATACACCACACACCAGCATGTTAAGCATGGTTACGCACCAACATGCTAACCCGCAGAGTCGGGCCCTGTTGTGCATTGCACAAACTAACTTAGCCTTGTCTCACACCAAAAGCGATGGGCCTCGAAGGCCTGTGAAAGCTTCATAATAATAATAATACATACATACATATATATTATATTAATTTTTCTGTTTTTCAAAGTGATGTAGTGCCAAAATGCGCACCTTCTAAAAATATTTTTAAATATACAGGGTGATTCGCTACGCGGAGCATTTTCGATGTATTTTTTGTAATAGAAACTCCTGCATATTTTTATATTTATGAATTTAGTGTAAAATTATCTTTGCAAAGATCTTCGTTTTTTTTTTTATTTTTGATAAGGCGCTGCTGAGTTTATTCCAAAAATGTGAAAATCTTGGTTGGCGCAAGGTTATCAAATTAGTTCGATGCATGACTATACTCCGTTAGATTTAGAAAGACTTCTGGGGCCTGCAAGTTACGACAACGGCTTGAACTGCTGTCCTCTTTTTACACGAGGTTGAGAGAAAGGCCAACGACATAATTAGGTTCCAATCGCATGCGACTTACGTTCCTTCATATTTACGCATGCCAGAAAGAGATAATCTCACTAGCGGTGAAGCGGTGTTAGTTCCTAGCATCAGGAGCGGAGACAAAGTAATCTCAGGCAAGCAGAGTTTCTAAAAAGTTCACATTCCGTGATAATACTTACCTTTATCGATGCGTAAGATACTGCTCGCTAAATTATTATCTAAATAACTAATTAAATATAATAACAAATATAATATAGGAGTAATTGTTTTGCAGAAATCCAAGCTAATTACTTTCCTTGTCCTACCTACGACAATTGAGAACCGCTGTGTTTACGCAAGCGTCTGAGTCAAGCTACCTGGCTAGCCGTTCTCAGCTCAGAAGTCTTTCTAAATATGACGGACTATATTACGATTAATAAATAATACCTATTTCGCAGTTATATAGTTAAGTGATGTACTGAAACGACACAACCACCAAATATTAATTTTATAATACATGGTGCTTTTTTTACACCGCTGCAAATTTAATTTACTTTAAAGTGCATTTTCTCAATTTTTTCAACCGTATATTATTATATTTTTGAAGTAGCACGTTAATTCGCCATAAGTTTTGTATGAATATTAGCCTAGGTGATATTTTTCGAGGTATCTTAACTTCTTCGTTACAATCCGTTGAATTATAAACTTTTTATTTCCGTCTATTCTAGTAGCAATGAATTTGACATAAAGTATGTGGGGATTGTAAATGAAAAGCGCAACTGCTAGTTTTTTCCAAAAACTGTTATTTACTGACAAGTCGATCTTCACCCAAAGTGGTATCGCAAACGGACATAATACTCATCATTATGCAATAGAAAATCCAAGAAGTGTAAGTTGACGTACAACGACAATGGACGTAAATGTAAATGTTTTGGGGAGGTATTTTGGGCAATTTTGTGATTGGGCTTCATATTTTGAAATAGACATATGAATAGTTCACAATATATGTATTTCTATGCCTCAACTCCTGCAAAATGTCCCTCCAAATGTAATATAAAATATATGGTTCCAGCACGTCGGTGCTCCAGCAAATTCCATACTAGTATCTCTAGAGTTCTTGAATCAAAAATTCGTGAAAAAGTTTATAGGTCGCGGCGGTCCCAGAAATTGGCCACCTACATCGCCGGACTTGACAAAAATGGATTTTTTCCCATAGCGGACATATAAAACATGTTGTGTACCAGATCGCTGCAACAATTGCAGAAGATATGGGGCAACGTATAATACAAGCTTTTGGTACAATTTCCGTTGAGTCGTTACGGGCAGTAAATATGTATGTCATTTTTGGCAACACTGAAAATTTGTTATAAATAAATACTTGAATTGAAATAAAATCGTTTTTCTATGTTATTTTTTTATTAGAACTTTTACCAGCTCAACACTTAATTGTTATACATGGTAGATTTCATAATTAGAGTAGCAATAATAGAATAACAGACAAGTAAGTATCACCTATTTAGAATTGTCAGTTGTTTGCTTAGAAATCTATGTTATTCAAATACACAGTGCTTCCCTAAAGTAACGGATAAATTCTATATAATCGTTGAGAAAAATATTTCAAAAAAATGCTCGGACACGTCGATTTTTATTTTTAAATTGTCATTTAGAGATGTAATTTCAAAATCGATTAATAAATAACGGAGGTATTTGCCAAGACGTACTTTATTATATTCAACATAACGAAAGCTATCAGATGCGGTATCAGAAAGGGTACTTTGCTATTTGAATTTTTAAAGTTGAAGTTGCTAGAGCTAAGAGTATGAGTATAGGGGTGGGGGGTTGAAAATTACATCTCTAAATGACAATTTAAAAATAAAAATCGATGTGTCCGACCATTTTTTTGTAATATTTTTCTCAACGATTTAATAGAATTTATCCGTTACTTTCGGGAAGCACTGTATGTTGCGACTTTATGTCAAAATCATGGCTACTAGGTTAGATAGAAACAAAAAGTTTAATAATTCTACGGTTTATAATGAAAAAGTAAATATATCTCTGAAAATATCGATTTTACATATAGGATAACATTCATAAAAATGAATGTACTGATTCAAACAAAACAATTGTGAAAATACTCTCTGAAATAATGAAATTTGTACTAGTGTAAAAAATACCATTTATAATAAAATTAATGTTTTGTGGTTGGTCGTTTTAGTACATCAGTTGGCTACATAACTGCGAAATAAATATTCTTAATTAATCGTAATACTCAAGCACCGAATTAATTTGGTAACATTGCGCCAACCAAAAGTTTCATATTTCTAGAATAAACTCGGCAATGCCTCATCGAAAATAAAGAAACAACAGGGGATTGTTGGAAAGATAATTTTACGCTTACTTAAAACTGTAAAAATATCCGGGGTGTTCTATTTAAAAAATAATATCTTGAAGATGCTCCGCGGTAGCGAGTCGCCCTGTATATTACAAATAAATATTTTTATAACGTGCGCGTTTTGGCACAATATCACTTAAAAGACAAGGAAAAATTTAATTTTAGAAATGCTCTAACTGGACTTTGACGCACTAATGAGCAACTCTGTATAAATTACGTGCCGCGACTGTGTTTTCATGGTATTCACCAAAAATAAGCAAGATACATCATTATTTGGCATCAACTTCTAACGAGGGACAACTTAGCTGAACGTATTCGAACGTATTCGAAAATCAGACAAAAGTGTGCAATGAGAAGGTGTTTTGACGGAGTAGAATATCAGCTTTTTCGCAGTAAATCGAGCAACATCATCATGACCCGGAATCTCTTTTACCCCTACACATTATAAATTTACATCTAGTCATCGTAGTATTATATCCAATTATGTAGCATTTAATGTTATATAATAATTCTTAAAATTTACCAGAAAATTACCAGTTAGAAAAATAACCATATAATTTAGTGTCCAGCTTTGCGTAGCTAGTGAAATTTAAAATTCGTGCAACCTTCAAGCTTTAGTATAAAATCAGAAGAAAAAACGCGATGAGGTATTTTAGGTTCATCCTGCCCTAATAACATTACAATCAAGATGAAATACCTTGTAATCCTCTCCTGCTTGATGGTGGTCGTCTATGGGGTAAGTTAAGAAAACTTAATTTCCCTTCAACCACAACGGGTTATTTTTTTCAGCTTCCTCCAGAAATTGTAGAAAAAGTCAAGGAACAGATTCTTAAATACGCTGGTGAATGTAAAGGAGAAACCGGAGCAGGAGATGGTGAGTACTTCGCACTATAAACCTTGATGGTGATAAGCCTCAGAAGCAGGATAAGAGGGACACAAAAAACCAAAATGGTTAGCTAAGTAACTTTCAAATTTGCAGATGATATTGCCCCTATTAAAGCCCACGAACCTCCAAACACTCAAAACGGAAAATGTTTCGTGGCTTGCATGCACAAGAAGTTCGGTTTCGTATGTACAGAGTGTGTTGTGTTTTATTCGAAGGTAACTTTAATTAAAAATTGCAGCAAGATGCATCGGGGAAAATAGACAAAGACGGAACCTACGCTTTAGTGGATAAAATAAAGCCCTTCGACAACGATCTGTACGAAAAAATGACTAAAGTCATGGACACATGTCTAGCGGAAGGTAATTTTCTTAAAAGCTTTCTACGATTCAAGCCTAATCTGCTTTTTCTGTAGTATCTGACGCTGAAGATGAATGTGCAACAGCTTTCAATATGTACATCTGCATTTGCAGGGAAAGGAAAGCGGTAATTTTAAATTTGTTTAAATTTATCACATACTTTATTTAGTAATTGTTATTTATTCCTACTTTCAGCTATTTTAATTCATAAGTCCCATTTTAATTTTTTGCCATTTGGTTTTGTTCATTTTGGTATAGTTTAATTCCTTTTTATGTGTTTACGATTGTCTACTTTTTTCACGGTTTTATTTTATATTAACTATTTCTATTTGTTCTACCTTACTCTATTTTTATTTGTTCCATTTATTTGTACTTATTTACGTTTATTTATTTCTATTCGTTTTCACATTTTTTTAACTTAAGTACATTTACTTCTATTTATTTTCTTCGGCGTTATTTGCTTCTGCCTTTGTTTCTCTATGCCATATTTTTTTCTATTTCATTTCTATTTATTTCGTGTATTTTGGACAATGTTGGTTAATTTTTGCCGATTGTATGGACATTTTTTATTTTAATTTTTGTCACTGATAAGATTTGTTCTACAGGCCGGCATTCCACCTATCGACATGTAGGTGCTACTTCCTAAACATTCAGTGAACTGACCACGCATTCAACGATTACTTAAACATATTTATGGCAATATTGTAAAGTATCTTAGGGTAGGATTTTATAATAATAAATTAATGATGACCCTTAGCATTATAGATTAAATTAATCTTAAACTCGGAGCAATACAGAAAATATTCAGGATGTTTACACATGGTATTTAAGAATTTTGGTAAACTCCTAATACCTGACACAAAAATTAATTTTTATGCGGACCAGTTAACAAATTACTATTATTATAGTATCACTCTGAAAATTTTATTTGTTGTAAGAGAAATGATCGTCCAATGTTGAGGTACTTTTGCACAATTTAAGTGATAAAAATATTTGTTTAACGTAAAGTGCCATCGCATCAAGATGTGTTGCAATCAAGAAATACATTACTTATGCTACCAAACAGTTTCAAATCAATGACAGACTCAATGGGAATATATTTTGCCTGGTAATGGCACTCTAGACTAAACTACAACTATCTATTGTAGGTACTATTTTTAGTTCCTTGGAACAGGATTTGCTGATATCATTGTATTCGAAATGTCAACTACATAGAAATATACTGCTTTGAGTGTTTATTCTAGATCTAAAAACCACTAGAAACGTTTTCCAAAAAAAGCGTTCGTTTTTTTATCTTTCAAAGGTTACAAGTGATAAGGTATTCGTAAAAAACAAAGTCGAACATCGAAATTAAAAATCCCCTGTACCACTAAGTTGATTTTTATGGCACTAAACAGATTCAAAGCTATTACTCATTCAATCACTACTCACATTTAGATTACAATAGCAACTTAAAAATTTATACTATGCTTAATTCTTGTTTATCAATATGGATAATGTATAAATATAAGAACATTGTTATTGTTTGGTTGTTTTACTTTTAGTTTGTCGAAGGACCAGTGATTGATCAACTTGTAATTTTATATGATTTATTTTACTATTTATATATACATGTTTGAATTTCAACGAGATACTACCCTCTTCGCTGCTTATTTTACACTACCTATTATCTAGGAGTAAAAACCCCAGCTAAACAATCTTTACCTACGTCATTCAGGTAACTACAGAAAAATCCAGTACCTACAGGGATTAAAAATTTACTCGATAAACCAATTAAACTTAAAGTATTACTAACCAACAATATACAAAGATTAAAATATTTACTAGAGGACATAACTACAAATAAGAAAATGAAGGTAGTAATCCAAAAAATATTTAATCTTACAATTCTAAACAGTTATGTATCACCGAACGCTTTTTTGGTACGTTCAATGTTATTTCCTTTGAACACAAGCTCGCTCAAACTTTTAGTCGGAGCACAATAGTAACAATATTATATGTGTGATCTTAACACTTCTTTGGCTTCTTTCTATCAAATGGTCCAGTAAAAATGTTGTCTATGTTTTAAAGTCTTTTATTTATGTCGAAGATTTTACCTAAGAACGTATATTTCTACAAAAATCTACATACACGTAGAAAATTTACTGTAAGTAAATTTTATGTAGGGGAGAGGCGGGCAAAATGGGGTACCTAAAGTTGGAACACCTCTACAAAAAAAAACATGCACATTTATAGGAACGTCAGGTGGTTTTATTATTAAGAAGGTACATGAACATAAATAAAATAAACCAATTTTTTCAAAACAGAACCAACAACATGAAAACAAATAAAAAGTAACAAAAGTCATATTACCCCGTTTTGCCCGACAGGTAGGGCAAAATGGGGTAGGGCAAAAATAAAACACAATAACTCAGTAGGAAACGTAAACTAGCTGTTTGCAGAGTTCACAAACTAAAAACTCCTCATCGTCTTCTTCATCAATTCCGGCGCATGAATTATGTGCCCATGGCAAGCATTTGGGACAAGCAACCCATCCTTCAGAAGACGCAGAATAAAGATCTCCACAATAAAGGCACTCCGCGTCGCTGTCGCGAGTGTCTTCAGTATCACTTGAAGAGTTACACTTTTTACAAACTTGGCAACTGCCCAAAGTTTTTGAAATAGGCAAATTTGGACCGTTTCTTCGTTTTTTAGCGTATCGTTCAAGAGTGGTTTGCGGGACATTAAACTGAACAGACGCCCGATAATATCCCGTTTCGCCTTTGATTACAGCTTTAACAGCCTCTTCCATGGACTCCATAGAGCAGCTCTGCCTTTAGGTGGCACGTTTGTATTTGAACACCATCTGAAAAGAAAAAATAATTTCAGGTAGGGCAAAGTGGGGTACTATTTTACCCTACCCCGTCTTGCCCGCTTTGGACTAGTTTTAGGTTAAGCGTTGAAAATTCCCGAAAAGTTGGTAATTTGAACAATCATTGTGATATGTTAAACTCAAGACTGTACAGTTTTTAGTAGAGATGACAAAATTTAATTTAAAAATAACCTAGTATTCCTTACAATTTACAATTGCTACTCAGCTGCCACTCAAACAACACACTTCTTTCAATTACAACGGTTTTGTTTACACCAGTGATTTAAAACTCGATCAGGCAGAGCGTGTGGGTCTCGGGCAAGTAACTGCTGTAGTAAAATACAGATAGAGCTAGCGGTTTGGTTCTAAATCGCGGTACCCCATTTTGCCCGTCCATCCCGGTTTGCCCGCCTCTCCCCTAATGGAAATTGGCGTTATTAAATTAATAAGTAAATGTATTATACGTGCATTAGTATCTCACAAAAGTGATAGATACATTTAGCAATATTGCCAATCTAATTGTTAAATGGCGCAATAAGGGAATATCTTAGGGTTGTGGGATACGACACAAAAGTTTGCAAAACATGTTGACACGAAGCAGAATTTTGTGAGAAAAACTGTTAAAATAATCATGTGACTGTGGATAATATTGAAATTTATCGAGGTTTCATAATAATTGTTTACTGTTGTTTACTTAACCACCAACCTTGTTAATTTGTTGGCATCTTAGGTTGTATAATTTTTGCGATAATTCTTAAATATGAATAGGTCAGCTAGCTTCGTGGTTTAAACTCAGTTGATACATTTATTTACCCTAGTTTTAGTTAGCCAATTCATTCATTTTGTTGCCAGTAAGTTTATTATTTAATTCAGTGTGGTTTTAGTTGACTGTCTGAATAGTAAGTGGAAAAATACATAAATAATTGTTCATAATTGAAATCATTGTTATTAAGCGTGTAGGAACCACATGAAGTTATGCTACTAAAAATCGATTTATTTATCCAAATTTCATAGATAGAAAAGGTAGTGGTGATGGAAAATATTCTGTTTGTGAGTTATTAACAAGAATTTCTTTAAACAAGTAATTTATTACTTCAAATAGACGAAATAAGTTTATTTGCGATTTTGTCGATATTTATAATTTTTTAAATATCTGTTTGAACACACATAAAGTTCTGTGTGGGGGGGCAGAATCTAACATATTAGAATTATTTATTTTCTTTTCCTAAATTTTTTACGTCATTTTAATGACATAATAACAGGTCAGCTAGTGTAGCGGCTTACTCTCAACGGCTGGACCTTGAGGCTAGGGTTGGCGTCGAGCTCGGGAACGGGAGTGCTTGAAAAAGGTTTCGAGAAAAACTGCTGAGCGAGGAAAATTTGATGCAAACAATTAAGTGCAAGTGCGAGGGGCTACGAACCAGGGGAGGACGGACGTAGGAAAACCACCGTCTCTACCAGGCGCTCTATCCAAGGGACAGAACAGTAATCAACACAGAAAACGACAAAACTCTGGGCGAAGCAGTCAAAGATAAGTGGTGAGGGCCTAAGTGGCCTTTGGTAGTCTTTTGTAGTTTTTTGTAGCCGTTGGTAGCATTGGTAGCCTCATTATTCCCCTTAATACCGCTTAACTTAATTTAAATTAATCTCCTTTAATTAACTAATAAATTAGTATTACTCTGATTAGCAAAGAAAAAAGACAAGAAAAACGATCGGTAAACTTCAATCTCATGTAATTTCAATTAACTTAAAATCTTGTAATTTAATTTAATCTAATCTCAATAAATTTAAAGTTAAAGGTACAATTCAGGTCTAGGCAATGGTGACGTCTGGGGGGTAACGAGCGAATTTTACACTTTGGTATCATTTACCTTTAATTAGCTTAACTTCTACCTGTCAACGGCAGAGGGATACTAAGGATGCAATCCAGAATCGACCTTCCAACTAAGTGGTAAAACAGTGGTAATCAGTGCGGTAAATATTAAGAAGTTAATTAGTCATTAGGACACTAACATAGGAGCAATCTGTTACCTTAAAACAATGGACAGATGGGAGAAACGAACACTGTGAAACTTTAATACCAGGGTTTATTGGGGTCAAATGCATAATCGCATACCGTACAGTGTGAATAAGTTTGGGAGTAAGGATTAAGTAGGTTATTAGTTAATAGGAAACTAAGAGATGTGCAATCAGTAACCTTAGAACAATACATAGATCTGAAATAAGAACAATGTGAAACTTTGATACCAAAGTTTATTAGGACGAAATGCATAATCGCACAACGAGCAGTTTAAATAAGTTTGGGAGTAAATATTAAGTAGGTTCTTAGCCATTAGGAAACTAAGAGCTGTGCAATCAGTAACCTTAGAACAATAGATAGATGTGACATAAGAACAATGTGAAACTTTGATACCAAAGTTTATTAGGGTCAAATGCAGAATCGCATACCGGACAGTCAAAGTCAGTTTAGGAGTAAAGATTAAGTAGGTTATTAGTTATTAGGAAACTAAGAGATGTGCAATCGGTAACCTTAGATCAATACATAAATGTGAAATAAGAACAATATGAACCTTCAGTAACCTTAGAACACTACATAGATGTGAAATAAGAACACTGTGAACCTTCGATACCAAAGTTTATTGAAGCTAAATGCATAATCGCATCACGGACAGTTTAAATAAGTTTGGGAGTAAATATTAAGTAGGTTCTAAGTCATTAGGAAACTAAGAGATGTGCAATCAGTAACCTTAGAGCAATAGATCGATGTGAAATAAGACCAATGTGAAACTTTGATACCAAAGTTTATTAGGCTCAAACGCATAATGGCATAACGGTTTCGGCTACGTACGCAACACCCATTGATGCGTAGTTTACTAACTATCCGGTGTTGCAGCAGCGGTGTCTTGCGGTATGCATTGCAGACATGTTAACATTGTGCAATGCCCCACCCGATCCCACCCTATCCCGTAAATTCCTACCCACCCTACTGGCATGGGGTGGGCCTGGCGTAATCCAGGATTGACCCTCGAGTCGGCTCCATGTCAGATGATGATGATGCTGAAACTTGGCAGAAACGTTTAACTACTAAAAGGTAGCAATTGATTAAAATTTCATTCATATGGATCAAGTGATAATGGCTTATCTGTGATCATGCCTAGAGTGCCCCAACGTGGAAATTACCGCCAATTAAGCGAATTCAACAGAGGCCGTATTGTTGGTTTGCGCGAAGGTGGTTTTTCGTTCAGAGAAATTGAAAATCGCCTTAAAATCCTATCGGCCATCTTGTGTTACCACTAACGGCTCATCACCGACAGCAGCGTTTGGAGTGGTGTAGGTTGCGATTGCACAGGAACCTAGAGTGGCATAGGGTGGTGTTTAGTGATGAATCCCGATTCTGTTTGGGGACGCATGATAGCCGTATGAGGGTCAGACGAACACGTGGGGAACGTCGCAATGTTGAATTTTCTGTTGCGAGGCATGTGCACCAAACTGTGGGGATTATGGTATGGCGTGCTATAACTTATGGGAGTAGGTCACGTTTGTTATTCATCCGAGGCAATATGAACGCCCAGCGATATGTGGAGGAGGTGGTAGAACCCCATATTCTTTCATTTCTTGAGCAGTTGGAAGACCCACTTTTCCAGCAGGATAATGCCCGTCCCCATATTGCAAGACGTTCTATGGACCGATTTGCAGAGGATAATGTCAATCTCTTGCCATGACCACCCCGATCTCCCAATCTTACGCCCATCGAGCATGTTTGGGACATTATGGGGAGAAGACTGTGGAACATGCTGCATCCTCCGCAGACGCTGCAAGCTCTACGGCACGAATTACAGTTTGCTTAGGACACAATACCTCAACAGAAAATCGACCATCTGCTAGAATCGATGCCACGAAGAATAGGGGAATGTGTAACCAATAGGTGGGGACCAACCCATTATTAATAAAAATTATGTTTATATTTTGTTCTTTTTCTTTAAAATTTTAATCAATTACTACCTTTCAGTAGCTAAAAGTTTCTGCCAAGTTTGGTCAAAAAATTCCTACCCCTTCTTGGTGTTGCGATTTCCATTTCACTGAGTATATATACAACGTAAAAATCAGATACACTTCTTAATCTTATTAGGAAAAATTTATATTACGTTATACGAATTCAAATACAAGAACATGCAACCCTGCTTTTACTAATAATATTCCTTAGAGAAATTGAAGTATTTTCAGAATTACCAACAGCATATTATACTCAATGCCTACAGACAATCTTTTGTTTCATCTTTCCCAGCGAGAAATTGGTCAGACATACAATCACACCTAGGACTAGACATTTTGTAGAACAACGTTTTTAACATAAATTCAATAAAAACAATATAAAATCAAACCTTTACAATAGATGCTTTTCACAGAAGCTATATTACCTGTAATATAAGAAAATCGAAACGTATTGTGAAGTTTGCCTATTATTCTCAAAATTCTAATAGCATCCCTTAGTTAAAATTTTAGTACACAAAAATTATAAATAATTATGAAATTTATTTACCTCATATTGGGACATCTGCAATTTTCAAGTTTTTTTTAAGTGAATTATGTTTACGGTGTTCCGCAAATATTCAATTATATTTAAGACTACTTAAGACACAGCATCAGAATTGCTAATTTGGTTTGCAAGCAAATCTTACATTTCAATTCCAAAGTTTTTCCTAGGGATGCTTCGATATGTTTATAGTAGAGACTTCTAAACGAATTAAAATGAGCAAATGCAAATCAGGTGTCCTGTAAATATGACGACAACATACATAACAATTACTTTTGCAGATTCTTATATATTTTTAATTATATAACAATGCTTTCTTATAGTGATGAACTGGAAATGTGCTCGATATTTGTGGAAAATGTTTGTTGTATTGAATGGAGTGTAAAAAGAGAGTTATATCAAGAATACTCTATCGTACCTTCTTAGGAGCCAAAGTACATTTAAAAAATGGCCTTAAAGCTTTTGTTTACTATAATTGTGTCGAATAAAGTAATGAAAATAAACTTCTGAGTTTTTTCTTCTTTTGTAGCCCTGCCAAGGTTTATGATTTTTTTATTATACCAGCGGACGGTATTTATAGGTTATTTTCGGGACGTCTATTTCTTCCTTTCTGTTAGGATACTTCTCTTAGTTTCATATTTATTGCAAATAATTTCTCTTCACTCTCGGAAATAATAAAAATTACTCCGTTAGGTAATTTTTTTACAAAACAATATGTTGTCAAATATTTTCGAGAAGCGGAATTCCGCTAGCTGAGCGAGCGCTTGCTAGTTAGATGAATCTGATATTGTCGTTATAAAGCTTTTTCTGGTTTTAAACTGTAGCTAATCCTAAAACTATGCAATGATCAAAAATTCGTTGCAAATTAATAACAATAAGATCGTGGTTGTCATAAACCCTAATCAGCTGATGTTTTAATTTAAATCAATATTAAGTTCCACAATTTAAATAAGTATAGTTAATTATTTCACTAACAACTACACTTTTATTCACACATAAATTAGCTGTGGATTATTTCTTGCCTAACTTTGTTGCAATTCATTAATATGCATAAACAATATTCAAGTTCATCGAAGTCGGACACTAAACAATTCACAAATTGCAAGGTACTAAAAATTGTTCCCTGTGTGGAGATTGTATAGCGAGATGCAGACCTAATTTTCTTGGTTACATCAGGAACTGTACCGGTTTGATAAATACAAATGCACAGGGTAAAGTCGTGGAACACGCAACACTTTAAAAAATCATATTACAAAACTTATAAATTTATTCTGAAAAACCAATACAGGAAGGAGCTTAAAGGGCGCACAATAGCCATTGACAAAAAATATTCATTCCATAACGAAAACTTAAAAATTGCCGATCAAAAATATATTCCCAAATCATTACTTGTGAGGCATTTTTAACCTACCCATGTCAGAAACCCCTAAAAAATATTATTAATTCCGTTTTTGACGGCTACACTTACTGCAAACATTACACTGTATGCAAGTTTCATGTAGCACCCTGAACACATTTCACATTGAATCCACTCCACTTTGGACTTCGTAAATCGCAGCATTTACGACATTCTGTGCAGAAATCTTCAGTCTCGTCTAACAACTCATTAGATGAGCTTAAAAATAGATGCTTTGAAGAACTAGAGGAGCTTTAAACGTCCTTCCTTTTTCTAGAAGCTTGTTTGCCATTAATTGTTTTAACCATTTTCTCGTGTTTGACATTTTTATTAGCCTTTTTTTTTATCTGCAAAAAGTTTCCAATTCGCAAAATTCTATGGAAATGTTAATTCAAAAGCCGAATGATTTCTGTTGGAAACCTCATTTGGAACAAGAGGTATATGTTCAATCTTCTTTAGGAATTCGGAAGCTATTAACTACTTCTTCGATGTTCCAAGTGTTTCTGTTACTGCAAACTCAGCAGAAATTGATGGAGTTGTCTGCAACATGGATTCAAATTTGGTCCCCACCGGATTGTGTAGTATTCGTTGCATTTTGCTGCATCGGAAATTAAGAAAAATATGGTCAGGTATCTTCCTAGAGTTATATGGATGATTCTGAAAGCTTTAGATCCTGCCACTCCATTGGCTATAATTGCAGCTTTTTCCGATAAATTACCTATTAATCCTAAGATACCTAGTCTTGTTAATTTTGTGGTTTTGTTTTGAATCATCCAATTCGTAGTATCTTGGGAAAAGTAGGCTTTCAGTGGTTTGAAAAATGCTCTATCAAGTGGTTGCAATGCTAGTATAGTATGAGTGGGAAGATAAAGCAGCACCACATCATTTTCCGATGTCAGTTGTAGCAGTTCAACGCTATTTCAATATGAACTATGCTCGTCTAGTATTATCAGTTCTTTTCCAGTACCTTTTTTTGGTAGAAAACACTCCGTGGACCATTTTACAAACAGCTCAGCATTTATGTAGGATAATTTAGGGTTCATCCGTACACCTGAACCTGGAAGTAGTCCATAAATAAATTCTCTTTTTTTAATTTTTGCCTTTGAATATTAAAACAGGAGGCAAAAAGCAACTTTCGGCGTTGCAGCATAGAACTAGTGGCACAGTTTTCCCATTTTCTGAACTCGCCAGCATGTACGCATCTTTGGCCCCTTTCGTTGAAACCACTTTGAAAACCAGACTTGTCAACATTAAAAATCGTTCCTGGTTTTTGAAGCAAGTCTTTTTATATCAACATTTGTTCAACGGAGATAAAGGTCATAAACATCCATTCTGTTCATTCTCTTTGTCCCGACTAGTGACAGACCTTCCGACTTCCTTATGCTTAATTTGCTATTTCTGAGTATGTTTCTCATGAACCTCTCTTTCCAGCAATTTGTAGCTGGTGCGAAAAATTGTGGTTTATTCCAAGTTTTTAGGAAAATTCATAGGCCATTTTCTTCACTGTGACAGCGTCTAGAGAGAAGCCAACCTTCTGTAACTCCTCTTCATTGGTCAACTTTTCATGTTCGAAGTCCAAATCTGGAAACCGACCTGAATTTATTTCAGGCCTTCCGGTCTGCAAATGTCTTCGTCATGTTCGGGAGGGAATCCCATATTCTCGGCTTGCTTTACTGACTCCCATCTGGTTTGATTGCACTTCCTGCATGGCTTCTTCTAAACATTCTGACTTCATTCAGCTCTAGTTGATTTACGTACGTGTATTTTGCCTATGTTCTGTCCAAAAGCACAACATAAGAATAAAATCTAAAAAGTTAATTTACAGGAGCGTTTTTTCCTTTTAGTAGGATAAACCACGTATATGGTGGCATGTGGATTGGTCACAGACGATCAATAGCGTGACGGTCACGCTCCCCGGACATAACTCCCCCAGATTTTATTTAGGTGGCCATATAAAGAGTCTGGTTAGACGCCCATGGAGTCGGTAGAAGATCTGCTAGCACGTATTCTGGCTATAGCGAAAGAACTCCAAACAACGCCTGGTGCTGTTGAAAGAGTATTCCAAAATACGGTTCGGAGGTGCAATGCTTGCATCGAAGTTGGTGATCGTCATTTTCAACAATTATTGGAGTGCTTGACAAATAATACACCCTATATATAAATAATGTAATGACATTAAATTCCAAAAACAATATGAATACTACAATGTATTTTTGTTAATATTTCATTTACCATTTATTATTTACAATGTATGGCGCATGGATGAACAGTTCGACGATTCTGTATCTTCGTTAATTGACATTGATCTTTGGAATTATTAATGCAATTTCGTTACAACGCTGATGGACAACGTCAATTACACCAGCACGTCCGGCTGATTCGCCTAATTTCAGTATCTCAATGATAAATTTAAATCGAAAACACGTGTAAAGTTGACAGGTTCATCCTGTTTCATATTCAAATTACTGCACAATGATTCATTTTCCATAAAAATGCAAAGTTATTTGAAATTTGCAACTCTGCTTTCAGATATTGGCCAGATTCGGGTGCCCCAAATCTCGGCATCGTAAAATTTATTATTTATGGCGTTATTTAAGGTTCGGTAAAAACCTAAAAATTTTGACGTCGACACTGTTAATATTAAAACTTTTTAGGTATAAAAACTTCAATCGTGTAAATTTGTAGGCGGGGCGCTTCGCGGGGAGCAAATAATACATTTATTTTTCAAGAGCTTAATATTAAATTAGGAAAAACCAGCTCGCGATACTGTAAGTGGCTGATATAAAAATTCCAGAAATTTTAGTGGGATATTAATTCTTTAATATAGGCGGCTGCGAGCTTCAATATGACTCTTGCTTCGCCACAATGGTTTTTAATCTCAATATTTCCGGTCTATCTAAATATTCCTCGCAGTCTTTGCTTTCCATTTTAATCCCACGTTCCAGTTAAAAAACGAGGCAGGCAGAAGAATAGCACAATGAGAGGGCGCACTTTCCCGCAGGAAAACGAGTGGGAAAGCGAAAAGCAAGTGCCGACGCCTCCTCGGATCAAGATATCGTAAAATGTGCGTTCGTGTATTAGAAGTCTACATGCAACGTTTGTTCAGGAAGTTTGTATTAATAAGAAATGCAAACCCTGGAAATACCATACGTGTCGTATCGCCTATCTTACCGCTTTTTGTTTGCAAAAGTTATCAACGTCCAAGTAGGTTTAAGTACTGCAACGCGTTGCCCTTAACCTCAAACTTCCCCTTCAAGTGCTTCGGCTACAAGATAAAGGAAAATTAATAACGCCTCCACAAAAGTGTAACTCGAATTAATTATATTTCCGCAATTTTTTCCCGCAAGAACCGAACTTTAACTTTCCCAACATTCGCACCTTTTTCCTTTTCCAGAAAATATAGTCAACTTACAGGAGTAACAAGAGATTTAAATTATAAAGATGGTTAGTGCTTTTAGCAATTCCCGAAAGCAAAACGATGTCTTTTCCTGCAACACAAATGCATTGTCCTCGGAATAGATTAAATTCAGGAAACTTCGGTGTTTTCCTTCAATTTGGGCACAAAAGCATTTAAGGGTAAACGAATTTGGCCGCGAAGTTGAAAGTATTTACAAAGACGCATACTGGGAAGCTTAACTCCGTAAATTTCAATTAATTTGATGAAAAATGTAAACTCTCAAGAATTAAATTATCTTCCCGAAGTAAGTATTCAATTAACTTTTTGTCCACGAATACACAAGTTTAAAATTAATTGGGGCACCGTTCACAGTTCTGCAGCGAATGGACACGGTGGAAAGTGCCCCAGGGCGGCAACGCGAAAATGGACTATATCTCGAAATGCCCACATTTGCATGTACGGAAAATTATACGCGGTAATGTTGCCATTACACAAACGATTCGCTCTTTAAACATTACAGATATTACGAATCCTTTGTAATACTAATGAATTTATTTTATTCTGGTCGGAAAAGTTCGCCGGGTCAATGGCTGCGTTAATCGGGTACTTATTTCTTTAAAGAAACGTATAACCAACCGATTCGATCGATTCCATTAAATATGTTGCTTATTCAAATGCCCCTTAGGAACAGTTTCATATGTAAATAATATATACTACAGGATAGTTATGCCGATACAATTCCATTTAATTTTTCATCGGCTAGATTTGTTGTAGCTTAAGTTTAATGCACACGGAACGTTATTAGTACAGATTTATAGTTATAACATGTTTATTTATTTTCATCTTCTTCAACCGTTTTCTACCCTGTTCTTACATATTATTTATCTGTATATTATTTCAATATCTCTTCTATTTTTACATTTATTTTGGTAATATACAGTGTTTCACTTCTCATCTTCACATCCCTGTTATCTCCCTTATTAGCTTTCTGATCGATTTCAAATTTTGGTCAACTACACTACCCTTCAAAGCGGTTATTTTTGTATTTTAATTAATTTTATTGCAAACTGGTAGCCTACTACGACCAAACATTAATGCGAAAAATGGAAAATTCATAGTAGGTCTTACTTTAATAAAAACAGTGGTTTAGAATCACAAAAATAGCCCAAACCTAGCCAGTTTTTAACTTGCTATTTAAATTTACAGGACGCTTAATTTAGAATTCATAAACTGAATTGAACGTTCATAAACTTTTTGTTTTTCGCGGCACCCTTTGTTAAAACAAAAATGGAATATCAGTTCATTTATCATTATAATACTATATTTTCTTTAAATAAAAAAAATTGAAGAAAATTTATTTGGGATATTTTCGTGATTCTAAACAATTTTTTGTAATAATTTTTTTGATAAAACGAGTCCTGCTATGATTTTTCCATTTTTCGGATCCATTTTTGATCGTAATAAGCTATCGGTTTGCAGTAAAAATTATTTAATAATATAATATTTATATACTTGCTACCTGTAAGGTGGTGTATAGGAGCTTTTGGAATGTGCTGAAGTAGTTGTTGTATGAAGCTGTAGATAGTGCTTTTGGTATTGCTGATATAGTACTGCTAATAATTGTAGTCACTGTGTCATTATGATTGAGATCTGTTATTGTGATTAAGGCAAACTACGCAAATGGTCCTGGGGGTTTCTATTTTAAACTGCGTACTGACTGACGTGTTGTTGATTCGCCGTGGTCAGTGAACTGTGTATTGCACTTCGCGGAGTGGCCTATATAGGGACTGTCTCTCACGCTTGTGTGGAAGTACAGCAACTGGTGTTTGGTTAGGTAGATCGGTCAATATCTATTAAACAACAGAAATGGTCCTGTCGCAGTGCCAACGATGAACTAACAGATACTACGAGGTGTGTTCAATTGAAACCCATCTCTGCTTTATAAAACATTTATTCAACATTTTAATTACACTAATTACCGTCACAGTTAAGGCACTTATCCCAACCGACGTATACCTTGCTCATAGAATTCTTGTGGCTGCTGATTGAAGAAGTCTTCCACAGCTATTTGTACTTCTGCGTCACTCAAATTCCGACATTTTAATGCCTTTTTCAGCGGGCTATAGGGTGGATGTTCTAAAATCCTCCATTTCTTTCGTTGAAGATTTTCTTTTACCACATTAGCAATATTGTCGTGCAGTAAAAAAGCCTCACGCGTAAGTTTTCCTAGACGTTTCCGTCTTATTGATTAATGAAGCTTGTTAAAAGTTTCACTGTACAGATTTGCATTGACTTACTCCAGGTTCCTTAAACTCCATCAAATTTTAACATCACCTTGCCTACAGAAGGTTGTGCTTTAAACTTCTTCGGTGGTGGAGAACTTGAATGTTTCCACTGCATCGACGATAACTTCCTGGCTGGCTCGTAGTAATGCACCAAGTTCGTCACCAGCATCTATTGACAGAAGAAAGTCATCGCCATTTTGCATATAGTCTGTGAAGTGTTGCAGAGGTAAGCCCATTCGCAAGCATTTTTGTTCATTAGATAAGAGACGAGGAATCCATTGCGAACAAACACCGTGCAGCTGGTCGCGGCTTATCCATTGTCCCCTCTTAAATTTTCGGCACCATTCCTTCATAGTTGTGTACGCAATCCACGCATTTCCGTACACTGCTTGCATTCGCGTATGAATCTGCAATGGCCGCACACCCTCAACGCATAAAAATTGTAGGACCGCACGCTGATCAAACTTGGACGGATTTTCAACCACAAACACCATTTCAAAATCGAAGTTTTAAAAGTCAGTCTCAAATTCAAACGTCAGAAACTTATTAATGTGTTGCTTACAAACAATACTAACATTAACAAACGTCATATGAATTATTGCATGCGGGATTCTACGCGAGGACATCCAACAGTTGTAAGTAGAAATGTAGAAACTGCAATGCAATAATGTAGTAACGTATTGTTGCTTGTGTATTTGATGCTTTTAATGGTGTGTGTTGAAATGGGGCTTGACCGTTTGTGTATTTACTTTACGAATGCACAATATACCGAGAATTAAGCCTTAATGAGTAAACATAGCGTGTGGTGGTAGCTCAGTTGGTAGAGCGCTCGCATTCTGAGTAAAACGTCGATTCTGGCTTGGGTTCGAAACCTAAGCATTACTATGCAGATTTAGAAAAATCTCGTCTGCAACCCACCACACACGATTTCACGATTTCCCAATCCGGCATGCAACCGTGGGATCTTAATGCTAAAAACCTTCTCTGGAATTTCTGTCGCTCGGATTCGACGTTAAAGTGTAGGTCCCCTGTGTTTCTACCTTAGCGGTGAGGAGGAACACTTGACAGAGAAGAGGCCGATGGCCAGCATCGAATAAAAAGGCTGTCATTGATGATGATGATGATGATGAGTAAATATAACTAATTTTGAGACGCCATCAGTGAACGTTGAGTTATTATCGTCAGTTTGTCAAAATTTCCAATACCTGTCCCGGTTAGAAATGGCTGCTCCTACACTATACATTTGGTTTTTAAAGAATTTTCTATAAAATGTTGCTGGCCACAATTTTAGGTCATTGATAGTAAATGTTTTTTATCATCTATACTCTACAGTCTAAAATTATATTCCCCAATAGCGCTATTATAGTAATTGAGTGACAAAGATATTTTGCAGAATCAAGAGAAGCAATCTATACAATAGTGGCGATTATTACCACTGGCATAAAGTGCCATTGGATTGAACACCTTCTCAATTTCGTGCATGTTCGGAATCTACATTATAAAAAAATGTTTAACTAAGTATGTGGATTACTTACAGTGAACGTGATATTGCAAGCAACAAGCGAAAACCCTATAAAAGAAAATATTATTGCAGTTCTACATGGCCCTCAACCGGAATTGGCAGATTAAGTACACTTTAAGCAAATATACGTTATGTATATGTCGTATTGAAGGTGTAACACGCCGGAATACAACGTACATATTTCAATAATTAAATTATGATTAACTGTTTGCTAAAAATTTGAATTATAATTATACGCGATTTCACATAACCCCATAGAAAGAATAGCGACAACCGTTTGAGTGGCCTGCGCGATCACCTAACTTGATGCCGGTAGAATTCTTTCTATGAAATCATGAAGCAGCAACTTTAAATTAGTAGGCCAAACAATTTAAATGATTAAAAAGGTCGAATTCGTTTAGAAATATAAAGTATCAGCCTGGAAATTACTGATCGTGCTATACGAAGTGTTTGCAGACGCGCTGGTCAATGCCAACTGGTTAATGGTGGACAACTTGAATATTTCCGTTACGTAACTTTTTTCATAATACATTTATTTTCTTTAAAAATACATTTGAACTTTCTGTGAATTTTCCTCAAGCACATTGTTATGTGGATTACTAATTTTTTTAAAACCATTTAACTGGCGAGTAGGTCTATTAAAATAAGGAGGAAATATGAAGTTGCCATTTCATAACGAAATTATGAATTTTGTGCTGAACATTATCACTACGTTGTACATACAGAAAATTGGAAAATTTCTACGAATATTATTATTCGTTTTCTATTGAGGAAAATTTCATGAAAAGAAACATAGCGTGCCTCAAAATCTATTAACAACCCCCTAAAATCTGATAATGCTTATAAATCTTGTGATTCTATAAAATACAATATTGGTACAACCACCTTCATGGACAACGCATTTCTTAAAATGTACTTCACATCACGTGAAAAATTGTATGCATTTTGCCATCGTAGTTACGACAAGCAAGATATTTTATTCGTTAGAGTGCATCATCTGAAAACTGTTGCTTTAAACAATAGTCAGAGAATACATAAACGTAACAATATACAAGGTGTTCCATTAGAAGAAGGAAATGGAAAGAGCTACCTCAGGAATACACAAACATAAAAAATATAAAATTCCCAACGAAAAAAAAAACAAAATTAAATAATACATCTACAGAGTAGTCAAAGGCGATGGACAATAATCAGATGACTTAGAAAATACACACAGATACAGAGCGATTCCATTACAAACGAAAACTGATTTACTTCGTAACGATTTTTTTGTTCACTACACAAGTATTATTTATTATTAAAACGTCAAAAAGTGTTCTACGTAGCCAACGAGTTCATCTGGTTTATCTTATATCCCCTGCTGTAAAAGAGTTCCGCGAATTCCAGAAATATTTACTAAATCGTTATTTTATACTAATTTCCATTTCAGCTAACAAACATTTGAATGTTTGGTAGTTTAAAGGTTTTCTTAGAGCATGTAAAATGACGAAACCTATTCCTTGCATATTAAATGAAACCGGTAGAATCAATATTCATTTACTATGCTGTATGCAACATAAATGTAAGGAGTGAAATTTATTGAACATGGAACTACCGGTATCGAAAACTTCAACAAATGTCGATACATTTTCAGTTGCTAACGGATATTATTACCAGTAAATTGCAATATTCCTAACAGCTAACACCAGCAACGCTAATCATACCAAAGCACTGGAACGCTCAGCGATTAGTTTGTGATCAACGAATGGCCATTCAAACAAAACTTAACGTCAGTAAACATTGATCTATTAACTATTTGAACCGATTGTTACTATAAACTTTGGAAAACCACTAATCACCACAAAATTTAGAACACCTAAATACGTATTTCGGTAAATAGGCTGCCGCCTTCAATAAGAACTTGAAGCAACTAAAGTAACTTTACTGAGGAATACCTCTGGAGATAAGTCCTTCGCCAATAGAAGTCCAATTACTTAAACCATCGTGTCCATTCAATCTTATTAGCGTTTATTAATACCTAATAAGTAAACTTTAAATTCCAAAAATCGAAAGAGGGCGGAAGAGAAAGCTCCTCAAAATAATAAATAAATGGCAAACAATGCCAATCTCGTCGTTATTAACCTCAAAATGTAGCCTGCCAAATCAATGGCAAATATTTTTAGTTCAACAGTATCAGAACAAGTAGAGCAGACCTACATTCTCAGATCAAGACCAATGCTGTAGTTATACGAGGACAGCTCAAGTTTAAAAAAAAACTAGGAAAGAAAATTTTTTTTTGGAACAGTCTGTTTTATTGCTTTTCAAAATATTCGCCTTTAAAATTTATACACTTTTGCATGCGTTCAAACCAATTCTCGAAACATTTTTTCCACTCTGAAATTGGTATCTGACATGGTTTTTGAAGGCTTCTTCAACAGCTTCTTGAGGTGATAAAAATCGCTGTCTACGCATTTTTTGTTTGACATTCGGGAACACAACGAAGTCATTAGGCGATAAATCAGGTACGGTTAATCTTGGAACACCCAAACAGTGGATTGTTGCTTAGTTTCCGGTTCATACGAATATATCCAAGTTTTATCACCTGTTCCGATAGTGTATGCGGATTTTGCAGTTACTCGATCGAAGTTTTTGAGCATTTCCTTACACCAATTAACAGTAGCCTTTTTTTGAGCTGCGGTGAAATTATGCGGAATCCATCGGGAACAGATCTATTTCACAGCTAAATGTTCATGCAAAATCGAATGCAGTGCAGTCTTCGATATGCTTAAAGATGCCTCTATCGCACTGTAAGTCACATGCTGCTCTTCCTCAATCATGTTGCGCATAGCATCGATGTTTTTTGGAATATCAACCGATTTTGGTCGACCTTCACGAAATGCACCAGTGACGGACATACGACCGCGACGAAATTCTGCAAACCAATTGTGTATAGTCTTTTCTGATGGTACTTCATTACCAAAAGTTGAACGCGGCGATTCTATGCGTTGTTGTTGAGTTAGGCCTTTACTAAAATCGTAAAAAGCATCCAAAGAAACCCTTCACGTGTATTTTCCATTTATTCACAAAATTGCTTTTTTAAACGCTCACTGTAAACAAACTACTCGGTCAATTTCTAAGCCGCCACTGTTTTCACGATAACAAATGTCAACTTTCACGAAAAAAATAATGACACATCTCAATAGCGTCACTTAGTGGTCGTTTGTAAAAACTGAAAAGGCTGCCCTCGTATAGGAAGTTATGGAAATTGGTCCAGAACTAATTCTGAAAGGCACACTTAAACAAGAAGCATACATGGTGATCTCAAATGATTGTGCAAAGAATTTGTGGTTTGGGAAACACCTGTAACGGGTGTCGCATATTTCGCTTGATTTTATTTTATTTTCTAAGGTAATTCATCTATTGACCATAAGAATATAATATTCGGAGCCCTTAGTTCGTTTCATATCAATTTTGACGTGGGCTCCAAATGTTCAAGAAGAGCCTTAGTAAGCACACGAGGAACCGCTCGGTAGTTTTACTATTAGTCTTCACATCATGTATTTTATGGTTACATACAGTATAATACTTAAATTGTCCTGGAACCTTTTGTCCTTTTCCCAGAGAGTTTTCCCTAGACTTTCTATACGAACACCTATTTCGTGGAACTTCTACACAGAATCGTTTTCCTGGTTCTTCCGATATGACGTATTTTTCCTACACCTTTTGTTCTCAAACCATTTCATGAAACCTTTCAACAGAATTTTTAATTATCCTTATATGCTGACAGCTCTTGCGCGGATCTTCTGCACTGAAACATTTTCCCTGAATTTTCGTCCCTTTTTCCTCAACCATAAATAATTTTTTTTTCGTATCTGGCTTTTCTTGGAACTTCCTTTTTCTTCTCTCGATTTTCTATAATAACACAATTTTCATGGAGTTGCTATTCTGTTCTTTTTTAAAACCATCTATAGTCAAACCTTTCCCCGAGATCTTCACTCCCACTGAACCTGAACCTTTTGCCCGAATTTCTCCTAAATGCATCTTCCTTCGAGATCTTTAGCTCAGTAGTGGATTGATCCAACAAATAAGTGTAGCATTATGACCATTGCTGAAAAGTCACGATTATTACACCTTTTCCAACGCAACATTTACCAATAATTTCTATGAAATCAAGAAAAGTATCAAAGTTTGAAGATTGGGGAAAATCAAATTTTAAGTTGCTCGCAACTACAGTACCGATAATATATAACAAACACCGCGTGCGTAACGGGATATCCATAAGGGAGTCTGTGCGTAATCTAATTGTACCTCACGAGTTAACTCTATTCCCAGCTGATTATATAGAATAAATTTAATGATGCGAGATGACGTTACCTGTAGTCAGTTTGGGAGTAAATTTGAACCGACTTAAACCTTTGATTTCGTTGCTATAATTACAAAAGTAACTTTTAGGTCGGTATTGTATTGATTACGCCAGTAGTTCAAAAGGCAATCACAGAGACTGAAGTTGGGATTAATGTGGTTCGGAGTTTCGTAGTTTAATAATCAGAGCCCTTCGAGATTCACAGGGCTGGTGGTTAAACGAATGCTATATAAACATTAGCGTTGCTGTCTTTGATAATTCATAATCTCTTTATAATGAACTTGTTTATGCATACACAATTTTTGGTTTACATTAATAAAGCTTCGCTAATTAATTTAATGAGGAAGTGGGCGGTAAAAAACAAAAGGTGGAGAGGAAACACGGGCAAAAAATTCAAATTCAGCGCACTTCGCAAGTCGGCAACTAATCCCTGGATATAACTTACAAATCAGTAGCTCTAGGGCCGGATAAGTTCGGATGAAGGTGGAAGCTCTGGGAATAAGAGAGACGATTAGCAGCGTCGTCAGAGTAAACACTTCGGGCTCGAAGGTGCGAAACAACCCTTAGAACTAACTGTAATCGGACGACCTACCTAAACAAGCCACTACAGAAATTTGTGTACAACTCAGCGAAATTAAACCAAGGACCATCAAGGCCGAAGCCCAAAACAACCCGGGGAGGATGCTGTTAACGCCTTTTTTGAAACTGCACCAAGTTCCTTCGCGAAACTTGGCCGGCGGCAGCAGTAATTGCGTGGAAGACACTATTAGGTGCGAAATGAAGATGATAATTGTGCAACTACCGTTTGGAGGGCTAGAGAAGGGTCGCGTAAATACTTAAAACTTTACCCTAGAGTTTGTACTTATTGCAAAATGAAGGAAAACGAACAAACATAAAACTGTTTGTTTTTACGCTTGGAGCAGCGAAACAGCCAATGTACGTCACTGAAATTTATGACGTTTTCCATTTAGTATGTTTACATACCATTAAGAAAGCAATTAGCCGCCCTCTTGGTTGCCCACACCGCCTTAAAAAATATTTCTGCGTTAATTTTCTATGCAAAATAAATATTTGGTTAATTCCACTTCAAGTACACCAATATCGAGATCCTCATAATACCGATATTAATTCAAAATTATGGATAAGTACTACAATGTATGAAGTTATGACCTATTATATGATGACGATTTTCCTCTATAAAACTAGAACTTTCAGTTCTTAGTTTAAATAAATGTGCCGGTATTCCGCAAATGTGCAAAATTGGTAAATTCAAAGTGAATAAAATAATCTTGTATATAGAACAACCCTTAGTCTTCACCATAAAAACATAACTTAAGAATAAAACCTCTATCGAAAATGAAAAATTCTGTTGATTTTAATGAGTTAAGACACTATCGGGACAAATCTTATAGATTCTAACTTCCCTAAACCTTTTAATGGGACTTTAATGATATTATGGGATTACGAAAATGAATCAAAATAATCTAAAAATAGCTTTTGCTATTGTCACAGAAGCTACGTTAATAGGCGACCTTCCGGGGTAGTTAACTAGTAGACAACATATGGAACATTAACATAAAGTGAAAATGTTATGAAAAAAATCATAAGAACATATGATGTCAAAAGCAGTGCAAAAATACGGTAAAATCAATCTACTTTACAACATATGTGTGAATTAATTTAGTTAAATTTTTCACCTTATTATTAGGTTGGTAGGAAAATAATTCCGGTTTTTGATTTTTCAGCAGGAGTTTTGTAGTTGATAAAATCTCGAAATGCATTGCATGCCTGGTGAGTGAGGAGGATGAAGCAATGTTTCATTAGCTCCAATTCAATTTTTGGAGGGTCAATTGTGAAGAATTGGACTTTTTCTTATACCTTCCTAATATTTTTCAGCAGTAATGGTTTCGTTAAGATTCAAAACATTTCCGTGAATAATACCGGGTGCAGACCACCAAACAGTCACCATAACTTTCTTTTGGTGACATTTTGGTTTCGCGAAATGCCTTGGTGTTCAGTTTTGTCAAACCATTGTGCAGACCGTTTTTGGTTGTCGTCCAACGCTCAACTTTTCGACGCACTTTATAACACAATCGAGAAGTGGGTCGTTTCTGTTGCGTAAAAATAACATAGCACAAACTTCGCAAAGACGAATTTTTTAGATTTCGCTCAGTTCGTGTGGCACCAATTTGCCAAGCTTTGTTATATTCGTTTGATTTTGCCGCTTCATATGGATTAAAGTTTTATTTTAATTGCCGCTCTTAAGTCGATTACTATTTTATTATTTTAAAGAGTAATTTATGGGAGGTCACTTTTTCGAAACCTCCGAAAGGAGAGCACTTGTCGTACAGGTTTAGTCTGTTTACACCGACCGAAAACAGTTATTAGAATCCTTGTCTGCAGAATTGGCCCGGAAGTTCCACGTGCAAGATTTTGTTCTAGATCTCCTCCACCATATTTAGCCATATGGTGATATCTTCCAACTGTCGAAGATTCGCGTTACGTTTTCTCGTCAGTCGATTTAACATCTCCGTTCGCCCCGGTTGCCTGTTAAAACCTCGGCACCGACAACAAGACAAGGCAAAAGTCAGCGCAAGCTTCTGAGGGTAAACGCACGTGGTTTTGAGTCGGAGTTTTATGGCAGCGCCTCTGCTAAATTAAGACACCGTAACGTTTTCTTGCCTGGGGCAGATTAATTCTCGACTTGTGTAGGATTAAAAATATTAGCACGGTGTAGGCTTTTTTTAAAGACAATTGTGAAATTGTCCTCTCGACTTGTGTCGGATTAGAACCGTCAACCCCGCGACTCCCTCCACTAAGCCTTTGCAAGTGATAATCTCATAAAGTGTAATTGTAAATTGTAATTTTTGTTAACTCGAACGTCACTGGCTGCGTAGATCTGTGGTTTAATAAAAGAAATATCGCAAGCCACTGGCGGCGAGCTCTTTGGTTCGAACGCCCCAAATTTCCCTATTGTCCAACTACAGTTAGTACCATTATGACTGTATTTTTTTTTGTAGAGCTATATTTGTCTTAAAATTCACCATAACGTTTATTTCTGTGTATTTTTATTATATTGTGCATGACCTTTGTAAAGCTTTATTTATATACAGGAGGAGGCACAATAAATGTGAGTCTGATTCCCGTAAGCTGCTGGTTTCTCGGTCTTCCACGAGAACCTGCAATTAGCTGTGATTTGGACGGTGGCGCCCACTAATTTTGACATACTCTGTACACAACCAGGTACGATTTCCCTTCTCGTACGCGTTTCCCGTGAACCATCCCTACTCCTCTGAGTTAAGCCGAAGGCATTTCCATCTTTCCTGTTACGGGCCGACGAAAAAGTTCGTTTGGCTAGTAACAGCTTTTTTAAGTTTCCTAGCTGTTTTAAGTGGCCAAGAACTGTCGAATGACTAACTTCGAACTTTTGTGCAAGCTCTCGAATAGTTGTACGTGATTCTGATTCAACTAATGCATTCAATTGGCCATTCTCAACTGAAGAAGGGCAACCACGACCTTCTTCATCTTTAAGGCTCTCGTCTTCAGCACGAAATATTTGGAACCACCAATGCAGTGTACCCTCTTGGGCAGTACCCACACCAAAAGCATAGTTCAGTTTCTAGGCAGTTTCGACTGCTTTACCACCGGTTTTGTACTCAACAAAAAAATTGCATACACAATTAACAGTAAATCCAATGTTAAGTTACTCAAATCCAGAGCGCAAAATATACTTTCAAATGATCTTAATACAAACACAGTGTAATGACACTTATATTGAAAACCATTGTATTTCCCACAAACTAGCATCCGATAAAAACATAATTCACATACCCACAATTTCATTATTTATCTGATTTTCTTGCAACCAGAACAATACCAAGACTCTCTTACCAATTTATTTTATCGTATATTATACGTATTGCCTATTACATTAGCTGCAGTTCTCTTTCCAGCGTTCAGGTAGACGGTCTTAAGTCCCGTTGCACCCAGAGAAAAGAATATAATGGTTGGTCGCTATATAAAGTTACATTTAATGTTCGGCTGCTAGGTTGCTTGAGAATCTTCTTAATTTATAAATAATTGGTTTTTCTTTATAGTAATTAAAAGTATGTTGTTTTATTAAAATGTGGGATTTTGTGTTAATCATATTTGACTCCTACTTTTTAAAATAAAATTATCGACTTCGATTTTTCCATAAACAATTTTATTCTGTTTCCATTACAATTCTGCAATTACAATTATTTTTTTACCAATTATAATTACACCGGTTTTTTATAAATCGCTTAAACGTTTAATAAATACAATACAATATGACCAAACAAAAACACGACACATTTCATGTACTTTCAAATAATATATAAATAATCTTTAAAATAATTTGCAGAAAACATAATTCCCCATTTGTGGAAGATGATGCGGAATAGCTTCCTTGATTTGAAAACAGTATCACAGTTAAATAAGTGGAAATGTTACATCAAAGTTAATTTCATTATTTCAATTATCCTAATATAATCCGCTTGGTAACATTTATTTTTGAAACTCCCGAATTTTTAAACAACCTGAGGCAATTTTGTTATATATACCATTATATCTGCGAATGCAGCAAAAAAAGTTCCCAGCTTACATGCAATTCAATTCGAAGTTGAAATAAACAAGTACGGTTGTTATTTAAATCTACTTTTATATCATTGTTCCCCTAGTTGTCGGGCAAATTCGGGAAATTTTACTCAACAATGAGGAAACCACCTGCGCTTAACATTCGAGCATCCCCTGCAAATATTTGTTTAGAATATAGTCATTTATTGGATATTTCCTTATACTTCAATGCTTTTAATTCTTAATTTATATATTCTATTTTATAAATTCGATACAGTTTATGGATTATAGTACAATTTTGTGTCAATAAATTAGCTCCTCATAGTACTGTTAACGATCGGAATGAATTGCCAATATGTTCAGAAAACATAGTTTACAACTTCAAAGATACCAAACTGTAAATTCAAACGGTATTCCTACTGCACATCTCTTAGTCAGTATTCGGATGAATGGAGGAATATAACGTTTCAGGAAGCACGTAAGCTGTTGGTCTCGGTTGTCATAAGAACATCTTTGGCAATCGTAAACCATGTTCTGGAACTTCTCTCTCCCTTCTGCACGGTAGACTAGCGTCCTGGCCGACATACGTACAAAGAGGGCTCACAGACCCTGCTAATTGCATGGCAACTGACAGCCATTCGCCTAAATACAGAGGAAGAAGAATTTCAAAGATTTAATTAATCTGATCGATGTAGTCTTTGCATATTTAAATTCCCTTTAATAATTTGCTGTATTACTGAATAGTCCCCATGTTGTTATGCTAAATAAGAACTTCCTTAAGCTTTCGAGGATACGCTCTTTAAGGTGAAATGCTTTCAACAAACTATCGTGTGTGCGTTCCATTATATTTAAATGAACATCAGCCAATTTGATCACGTTTTATTCATGAATACACATTCCCTGTCCCATTTATTAATTGCCTATCCTTTCCTAGTAGTATTCGTTAGTTGTTTCTGTCTGATATTCTAAAAGACGCTTGTTTAATTATGTCACAAGGTCTATAGGTCTCACTTTCGCTCGCGTTTAGTCATTGCCGTATATTCGAACGCATAAAAACATAATTTATTTTAATGTGTATCACGTACACACATCTAGTGCGCATTCATGTTCTTAAAACTTCCTAAAATCGCTACAGACCAGCTTTGTCGAAACAATTTGTAACCCTTGACGCGCCCGAAAATTTTTTAAATGTTTTTAAATTTATTAAAATTCAAATTTTAATAAACTTTTAACTAACACCATTGAAAAATTGCCAAAAATTAATTTGGGGCCTAGAGTTCAGCAAAAGTAATATATTTGAAGAAAGTAAAGTTTCCATTTCCGGATTGTTTGCGAAAGATATTTAGATGAATTTTTGTTATACATTCCAAATCGCGCTCGAGCATAACGAGAACAAATGTTTAGGTTAGTGTTGTTTACAATACTATACTTTCTGCGTACAGCGATCACTTGTGCTGGAAACAAAAAGCAAAAATTAAAATACTATCGATATTTTCACTTCTCTGTTTCCAAACATATTAATTCCATCAAACTGATTGTTAACAAAATTGGAACAACTGCCGCAGGTTTTAAAGCTAATTATTGTAGTGACAAAATATTTTGTTCTATAACATGTTTTTAGACATAATCTAAGGAATTAAAGATTAAAAACACAGAAACATCTAACGTCTTATTAAAAGAAAGATGCTAAGTGTCATAATGAACATTATGTATGTGCATTTAAGATTAGGTATACAGAGTGTCTCAAAATTGATGAACGATTCAGGGAGCTATAACAAATAAAAAATTAAGAATGAAAATTTTCCGATTCCCTTTGTTGTCGGGTTATTGATAAAAAGAAAAATTTAACATTTCAATTAAACTTTTTTAATTAATAAAAAAAATATTGTCCATGTCTGTTGACACAAATAGGTTGCCTCCTACTTAAAGACAAATTGAACTTTATCGAGTAATGATAGTGGTAAATTTTCACTTAAAAATTGAAGATACTAGCCTGAACTAAGTCGGTTGGATAGAATGTGTGGACCAATTACGTTATTGTTCAGTAATCCAGTCCAATTGTTTATTAACCATCGTCTTTGATAAGGTCTTTTGCGTATTAAGTGAGGGTTTTTGGATCCCTCTATTAATTCACATTATGAGTATTTATGATAGCCGTACCAGTAAATGTGGATTCATTACTCCACAGAATCTTTTCAATATGGATCATTGTTTAAATTATGCAGCAAACATCTACAAAAATCGACCCGAAGTTCCTAATATTCTGCATGCAAAACTTGAACTTTTTCAGGTCTAAACAGATGCAAATCATTTCTCCTTCATACTCTGTGAATTGTATCTTTTTGGAAATGAGTTTGAGGATGAGGACGATGCAGTTCGATGGCTTATACTTGATTGCGCCTAAATAAATTCAAAAACTTGGTCTCTTGATCGACGCTTACAGTAGACTAAAGTCCTGCCTCCTCGTTTCTGGATTTAAATTACCTGTTTCCAGTAATCTTTATTTTACACGTCTTATAGTTTTTGCATCGGGGTGTCGACGATGTGGTAACTTTTCCGCGTATGCCCTAGTCGCACCAGTGGCATTGTCATTACGCGCATTTCAATTTATCTACTAACTTCGATTACAATACTATCTTTCATTTTTAACACTAAAAGCAGATGGAAATGAAAATAATGACACAACACGCCAGAACGGTTCATAAATTTCTAACGCCGTTATAGCCACCTAATTCAATTATGTTACAGAACTAATTGGAGCGACCGTACGACAAACTTATTATTTACTTTTTAATCAATTACTCAATAACGATGGACAATCGGAAAAATTCCACTGTTAATTTTCGATTTGTTTTAATTCCCCGAATCAAACCCCGCCAGCACGGGCGTCAATTTTGATACATTGTAGATTTGCTATTTTATTGTAGATACTGACCACTTTTTTACATTATTTGATTATATGATATCTTCCGCCTCGCTGTACAGAAAACTATCCGTTTAAGAACGAATTCCGTTATAGGTTTAGTTCGTTATGTCAGTTATGTGTGTCTTAAATCGTAAACTTTTACGACTTCTTAAATATGGTAGCAGCCATTTTTAAGTTTTAAAACCATGTATTAAATATACAATAGAATACAAATTTTATATAAATTGTGAAATATATATATATATATATATATATATATGTATTTATATACAGGGTGTCCCATGACGTGTAAGAGAAGTGAAAAGAAGTCGAAGCTAAAGAGTGGTCATTTTCTCTAAATCGACTATTAAAGAAATTATGGCCTGTTTTAGTTAAATACCGAAGCAGCCGAAACAATAAATGATATTAAGTGTAATTTGATTGAAGTTGATTTCTCTGCTTGCACTTATTAACAGTGTTGATAATGTTTACTTTTACAAAGCGAGAGCACACCGATATCTATTACATGTATGGTTTTTGTGATGGAAACTCAGTAGCAGCTGCTCTAGAATATGGGTTGAGATTTCCAAATTAGCGGCTATTGAGACCGACGAGTTTTTCAACGAGTGCACAACCACCTACCTGCACACGGTACTTTCCCGAAACAGTCGACTGAGCGTTTAATATAGTAAGTACTAGACAATATACTGCGAGAAATTGATAATAATCCTAGCACCTCTGTTCGTCGTGTATCTGCACAAGTTTATGTACCACGAATTCGAGTTTGGAAAACGTCATGGTTTATATCCATTTCATATCCAATCTGTTCAAGCCCTCTTACCTACAGATTGCGCTACTCGTATGGAATTTTGCTGCTGGATCATTTAAAATCGAAAACTACGTAATAGAATTTTATTCACGGACGAGGCAACATTTACATGCAATGGATTAATGAACAGAAAGAACAGTCTCCCTTGGGATTTGGAGCACCCACACGAAAACCAGTGTCAAATTATCAACATAGGTTTCAGTGAATATCTGGTATGGAATTATTGACAACATGCTCATTGGCAAAATGGCTCAAATACAGCTTAGGATGGTGTGTTGTTCTGTTCTAAGATACGCGTAACCTTAGTTTACGAAGTATACATGATACTTTACAAAGCCCAATTTCCTACGTTTGCCAAATAATCGTGAGTGGGTTACGTACTACCTTGAAAAATCAAATATTTTTAATGAAGCATTTGGAATTTCGTCGACATCCCAAAATCGAAAAGTGTTTCGCACTAGAAGCAAGAGAATACAAAAACCAATAGGAAGATCCACTTTAAATTTTATACGCTAACACCCTTAAAGGGAAAATGTAATGATATAAAATGTCCCGTTACTTAAACCACTGAGTTGGAGTTCAGTTAAAATGTGGTTAATGCTGTCCCATCCGTTAACATCACATCGGTTTTATTTTCGCTTGCCATTTGCTTTTATGTTGTTTAATTAGCGTTGTATTTATTCTTATCAGTGATGCAGGATACGGTTTGAAATTTATTTCATAGTTGTGTAGCAACTTTACTAATTTTTTTATACCCTCCTCCTTTCGATTTTAATGTAGGTGACTAATCCAAAATTATTTTCATTCGTGAAAACAAAAAAAAGTTTAACCTTTATTTTCTGAAGTTATCAAATGAATTTAATCAGTACAAATGGAAAGCTTACAAAGGGTTTTAAACAAAAGACACACCTTTTAAAAAGCAAATAAGCACTTCTACACAAAAAAAATTATTCCTCCCAAAACCTTTCATGGTTGACCTTTGCGTGCGACCTCAAGCATAATCAATTACACAAGGTGTACACAGAATCGGAATATTAGGAAATGGAAATCACATGCAATTTTAAATTGATTGTTTGATTATTGTAAAGCTAGACAGGAAATAAGTTTACACAAAATTCTTCTCACTTGATATTTAACTCATACAATACTATGCCTTCATAAGCAGCGATTTCCACAGCCACTCTGTACAAGTTCGTGTTGATAATGTTCTGGACCCTATGGGAAATTTCTAACTTCCCACTGGGACCGTCCGCTTTTATCAGGCCCCGACGTCACGAATTTTTATCGAAATCAATAAACGTTGGCCTAAAATTCTGGAAAATTAATGAAACCAAGTGAAAACTTTCTGTTGAGACGACTTGCTCGCCGGAGACGAATAAGGGCGGTTGAACACTAAGTTGCTGTCAAGAAGTAACGTATTCCAACGTTTACATAAATTTTCTATGGACACCTACTTCTTTTGATAGAACATTTATTACACTAAAAGGATCGTTTCATTGATATCCGAGCGATAAAAAGTTTCAACAGCGAAATTCCCGAGCTTTCATCGTTTCGCGTGTTACAAAACCAACAAAAAGGCAACAACATTAGCACGATGTCACCAAGAACTAGCTGGCCTTGTTAGGGCAATAAGTCACCTAGTGGGTGCTTTGTAGCTCGCAGTGTGCATTGATCTACACAATGGCCGCCAATCTCGATCAGACCGCCGACAAATATATCACCGGCAGCCTTTCTGGGAGACCAACTACTCACTGCAACCAACAATTACTTCCTGTTGCAGTTAGCATCCGGATGGAGCACTTCTATAATTGCGCAAATTCTTTTTGTTGCGCGTGTTTGCAGCTTCAACAGTCATTTCTCATCAATAAATCAGGTACGAGTGTAGTCTTTCGTGGAAGCCGAAAGAGTTACTACATGGGGAGCTGTAAGCCATTTTGCAGTAACTCTAGTCAAGTTGTATTAAAACTATGACTTTTATTCAAGCATATGCGCAACGTGGATACGAAATGCATTCCTGATATATAACGTGTTATTATTTCTTAATTTGTATAATTAATTACTGATATCTGATATTAATTACTGATATCTAAAACTCACTACAGGTATTTGAAATTAATTATTGATATCTGAAATGAATTACTGTTTTATGAAATTAATTGTTGTTAACAGGAATTAATGAGTAATGTCTAAAATGCATTTTTGATAAGAAAATATGGTTAATCGACAAAATAAAACCACATGAGATACTGAAGTAACAATCGTTTGGATTTAAATGTTCAACATAAAACAAGTTACCACATCACAATTTAGATGAAAATTTGTATCCTGTTCGTTTATTGTACTATTAATGCAATATTTACTTTTATTAACGATATCACGATATCAGTGCAACGTTATTTGTATTTAAAACTGCATTAATAATTTATGTAGCTAAATAGGGCTGTTTTGAGGTAGTCGCACTACCGGAACATCGAATTTTTATCATTCTCCCTTGCAAGGCAATGGCAAACCAGCGCGGTATTCTGTCTAGTAAATGTTCTCTGGAGTAGAAGTGTTTACACTTCCCGTGGTTCGGAGCCCACGTTTAGCTGTAGGTCCTCTAAGTCTGTAGTACTTCCTACTATGTCTCATAAGAGACAAAGCACGCAAAGAAGAAGAAGAAAATCTGTTTGTTGAGCAATGCTACAGCGCAACTACAGAATAATTCTTTAAAAATCGCCTTCCACTTCAGTAGTGACACAGCACCACTAATCGTTTTTTTAATGATGTAAACAAACTATCTAATTACCTTGTTCTAATTAAATTATGTGAAACTAATGCCAAAAGGGGAATTTCTGAATTCCTAGAGTCTGCAACATTTAAAAACAAGCATTAATGAAATAATTGTTTTGAGTTTCATTACTGTGAAAGTTTAACCAGTTAATTACGTACAAATATAAAAAGAATTTTAAATTCTGTTTAAAATCTGGGTTCGGTATTTAAAATATTGCCAAAAGGGAATTCCGAATTGCAGAAGTTTGTAAATTTGAAAACAAAATTAATGAAATAATTGTTTTGATTTTCAATTTTACAAACTTTTACAATTCGTAATTCACATATTTTAATTAGAACAAGTTAATTAGAAAGTTTGTTTACAACATTAAAAAAGCAGTTAGTGGTGCCGTATCACTACTTTCAGTTTACCCTACACTGACCTCACCTAATAATTTAAGTTACGTAGAACCAATCTAAGAGGCGGTCGTGGGCTAGAGGTTAGCGCCTTATACTTCTACGCTGAAGGTCCTGAGTTCAATTCCCAGTACCGGAACATCGGTTTTTAACCGGCCGTTCTCCCTCGCAAAGCAATGGCAAACCGGCGACGTATTCTGCCTAGTAAATCTTCTCTGGAGTAGAAGTGTTTACACTTCTCGTGGTTCGGAACCCGTTAATCTGTAGGTCCTCTATGTCTGTCTGTGGCACCCTAAACGCGCAAGACAGGCGTAGGTAAAAAGATCGCTACGTCTCGTAAGAGATGAAGTACTCTAAGAAGAACCAATCTACCTCAAATTAACCTCCTCAAACTTAACCTAACCCAACCTAACCTAACTTAGACTATTCTAATAGTGACCTGAGCTTAACCTAAATCTAACCTAAAGATGTCCTCAATCTAATTTAACATTACGCATGTACGTGTGTCGTTACGCGCCTAGCTTGGATGCTCACAAACAAAAGCACGTTGTTTCACTTCGGCGCGCGCAGTATGTAAAAGTTAGGTTTCGTGCGTTGTTGTAAACTGACGAACAAATTGGCAAAATTCCATTGTGCTTGGTAGTGGATGAGGCACAGAAATGTGCAATTTCATAGTTTCCGCTAAATTTATTTCCCTAAATTCCAAATGGCGGTTAAGGCTGCTTCCACTTTCATCACTCTGACAAATCACGTGATCTTTGTTGGTAGACCAAGTTGAAAAAAAGGCATGTGACACGCATGCCTAATAGCTTATACGTAACCTACATGTAACTTCAGTTAAACAAACCTACTATAACCTAATCGTTATGTACCTAGTAGCATAGGCTAATAAATACCTAGACGTCTCAAGTAAATGACAAACTAGATTCAATCTAAACCCGCTGGGACCTTTGCGAAAGATGGCGCTGTCAGTTATTTCCAGTACTACCTGCAGTTGACCAAATACACTTTCAAATGACAGATTTTCTACATCGTTTACCTGGGCCACGTTAACTCAGAAGCAGGTAGCAAAGCCCATACCGCCTTAACCCCAAGAATAAGGTGTTATGATGGTATTATTTTAATGAAAATGTTTCCAAATTTTACCTAGCCTAGAAAGTCACTTACAATCCTTGCCTATAAATATTTAATCTGTATATACTAGACAGGCGCTTCCTATTAAACATCATAAGTAAATAAATTGGTATAATTTTTGAAAGTGAATATCTTTTTTGAAAAATTAAATTTTTGTTTTTTTCAATGTTCTCTGATGGAATTACATTGTCATTAGCATAATTTACAATATATAATAATATCATGTCTAATGTATTATGTTAACAAAAACTTCTTTTACCTGTAATGACCTTTGGGGTAATTTTGAAATCTCTATCAACGTGCCTTATCTATAAATAATCTTGCATTGAGAAAACACCTAGCAAGCATTATTTGATCATTGCCTGAGCCGCGAATTTGTTGTTCTCCACCTCGGTATGTAATGTAAATTAATGAAATTTACTTTATTTGTATAAATGTCAATCAGAAAATAAAATAATAAATTGCAATTGTAATAAATATGTATACAGGAATAATTTCTTAACATTGGTAATCTTTATCTCTTAAGTTAATTCTGTTTAATCTCTCTAATGGAGACTATTTATTCCTTGCCTCACTTAAAAGCTTTATGCCTTACTTATACTTTACTCTTAAACTCAACTGTGTTATGCAATTGATAGAACTATTTATTTGTGCACATAAAAATCTATATATTATACTCGTATACATTACTATAATAAACTTTTCAAAAAAAATTCTTTTGCATTAAGTAAGAAAAATTAGGATTTTTCAAACAAGGTATTCACTTAACTTTAGCAATTGTAAAAGGTTGATTTTCAGTTTTGCTTTTTATTCCGTCTTTTTTTCTTTTGGTTTTTTTTTGTCTTTTTTTCCATGGCCTTTTATTCCTATTACTAATTGCAATATACTTCTTAAATAAATTGGTATAATTTTTGAAAGTGAATATATTTTTTGAAAACGGCTGGTCAGATTTTGATGAAATTTTAAATTACAATTTTGAAACCGGGATGTTATAGAAGGCCCTAATAAAAACTGAATGATTTTTTGCCGAACTTTCTAGCTTCAAAATTAAGGCCGCTACGATTTTTTGATGATTGCGACTTTAACGCCCAAATACTCACAAACCGTTAATCCGATTGACTACAAAATTGTTTTTTACTTTTTAAAGTAGGTTGCCTGCGGGGCCTTATAAGAATGTTTATAAATTTTGAGTTTAGTGCCCCGTTATTCAAAAACGGGGTATCAGATTTTTATGAAAATTCATATGTAAGGCCGTATGTAGAGTCTAACACAACGGTAACTTTTGAAAAAAATCCGAATAGGGAAAAAAAATTGGACATGATTTGTGGGACAGTTTAAAGTATGGGAAAGTCCAGGCGAAGTGTTTTGCTAATTTTGATTTAATGACGTTTTATAAAGATGTTCAGATTCACGTATTCTAAAAGACGACATGATGCAGGTACCTATATTGGAAAACGTGCGTGTGATAATTGTTATAAATAAAATCACTTTCATCTTCTTCGCAATTAGAACTTAACACGAATGTTTTTAATTTGGGCAAAACAAGTGTCTAAATCTCATGGATTTGGAAGTAGAGTTATGATTAAAACCCCCCTTATTCCGTATTACTAATAAAAAAATTTCTAAGGCGTCCCGATTTAAATAATTTTTAAATTATTATAAAGTAAATTAAAAGTTGACCTTGCCGACTGCATTAATCCAAGAAAACATGGAGGTACTTCATACCTACCAACACTTTAGCATCATTTACAATGTGTAATATCATGTCTGATGTAAACAAAACCTTTTTACCTGAAATGGAATGCTTTGGGGAATTTGAAATCTTTATCTACGTGCCTTATCTATAAGCTTTAATTTTGCAGTGAGAAAAGACGTGCCTAGGTACCTGAGTTCTCACTCAGTTCATAATGTTGACAGGACGTAGCGCGCTGATTGTTACGACATTGTGACCGACGGTGGCGCCGTTGTTAGAACAGGTCCCACACTAACCCATAAAATGAATACATTGGCCAGACGTCTAGGTATTTATTAGCCTATGCTAGTAGACAACCTTCCTATATAGTAAGCGTCCTTATTTAATATGACGATAGCACTTTTAGACTATTATTCCATAATATAATATGATATTTCCCATAATCACGTAACCCATTATTTATCGAGTACACTAAAAGTATTCGATCATACGTGAAAATGGTATTGAGAAATAATATGTTGGCTTTATATTTTTATATGTACACTCTCTCAGTGTCATCAATCATTTGATTGGTTTGTAACAGCCTCCATTCTTGACGCTTTTGTGCTAGGCTCTTTAGCATAGCTTTTACATCCGGCATCCTTCATAATTTGTTTCATGTATTCCATTCTTGGTCTACCTTTGGCATTCTTTCCGTCCAGTTTTCCACAATGATGATTTTTAGAAGTCCTCCCATGGCGAATTATATGTCCTATTAATCTGTCTCTTCTTTTCCTTATGTGCATCCACAGGGTTCTCTCTTCCTATACTCTGCTTAGTACTTCTTCGTGCGTTATTCTATCCGTCCATTTTTTGATGTTACAAATAATATATATAGTAAAAGTCATCAAACTAGAGAAATTTGTGTAAGTCGATATCGATACGTAATTGGATACGTAATTTTATTTAAAATCTAGCAATATTAGTGTCAGTAATTAGCTGAAACATCTTTTTCAGTATTTTGGACTCTCGCATATAGAAACCATCTTTAAGTACGTCAAAATTTCGGAATACTAACTTAGGCCTGTATGAGACCGCACACAATTTTGTACAAAGTTAAACACAAAATTTTCTACAAAATTTTTTAGCAAATTTTGTCTATGAGCATGCGCAGATAGGTGCATATTATGTTGACATCTGTGAGAAAACCATCAAAATAGTCATGTGACTGTCGATAATGTAGAATTCTATCAGGATTTCATAATATTAAGATAATGCATAAGTTCGTAGCGCTTTTGTTTATTTATTTTACATGAACGCATGACAAAGCAAACAAGCTACAGCGATAAAGAACGCGAGCGAAATAAGAGAAAGTGCGTGAAGCGTCGGCGGGGGGAAGGCAAACACGTGATAAACATGTTCTTCTCTGCCCTCTGTGATCGTCGATAAAAACTAAAAATTGCTCGTTTGCGCGTCGATACGACCCCAACTTTGAATAAAATTCTGTAGGTTTTACAACACGAATATACCGAATCTTGTACAAACTTTTGAAAAAAATTTTGCTGTATGACACGACACAAAATTTTGTACAAAATTCTGTGACGTGTCATACAGGTCTTAGAAAATGCCTGCAGTATGTTTTACTTCACGACGCACAGTAATTACAAAAATTGATATTTGTTGATATCATGTATAAAGAACACCTATTAAAATATTTAACATTTGGATGGCACAAATCGATTATGTTAGTTTTTATACATACATATCACAACATAATGGATATGCGGACATCTAAACAAGCTGGTGTGTGTCCAGCTTTGATGTCAAATTGAACAATAATTTACTTTCAATCTGAATTCTCCAATATTTAATTTATTACAAAATTCCGTTAGAGTTACAATTAATACACACCAATAAATACTGTAAGCTGTAAAACTCCGATTCAGAAACGTAAATGATATATTAACAAACAGTGAATTATTAGAATACGGGTCCGACTGGTATAAAAATAAAATTGTTATAGTAACATTAGGTAACACTGCAAAGACACAAAGCAGCTAGCAAATTCCTAAAAGGGCAACTTATAATATTTGAAGGAAATTTTAAGAACGACGCTAATATCTATCAAATAATATTGATTTGTAAAATTTAAACTAAAAATAGTAGTAGATATAATAGAAAATTCATGGTGATACCACATTTTTAAGCCAGAAATTAGTTTCAGATATCAATAACGTATATTAGATACCCGAAACGTATTACATCAAGTAACTTATTTCATATCATTAAATACGAATCAAGAATATGTAGTAGGATAATGTCTAAAGCTGCGTATTCACTTGAGCATTTTTGCGCGCACGAACGGTTTGCGTGCAAAAATGATCATATGAGTACCGGCAAAACAGGCGTGCGCGCAAGGTCTGAGCACGCACGCACACGCTCCATCGGTTGTCGGTCTCGGGGACCACCTCAAAGGAATTTTGCGCGCACGTGTTGCTCAGTTTGGACGAGATTTTAAATTGCGGTTGGTTCATAATTTGTGTGTGTGAAAAATAGCCATTTAATCAAGGAATGGAATAATGAACTAGCATTAAACTTCTTTATTTTAGGACCAATAGCAATAATTAAAAATCCTAAGTCCT
>JABXWE010012167.1:0-32226 GCA_014611495.1 Limonius californicus
ATATATATATATATATATATATATATATATATATATATATAATGCATCTTCTTTTTTCCTTTCGATAGGTTAAGTTAGCATCCTGCTTAACATACATACGAAGAAGGTTCATTAGAGGTGATTGGATACTCCATCGGCCTACATCCAGAAAAGGAAACCCTGACTGAAAGTATACAGTTTATGGTTAAAGTTTACAGCTGTAGGTTAATGTGAGCAGTTCAAATTTCAGTTGAGATCTCAAGTTTAAAATATTGACTAGTTTGAATTATGTAGCGATTTGGAATCTTAGCGCGCAAGTGCGCGATGTATGTTACTACTACACAAGTAACCCGCCCGCTTAACTCTTAGGTACTAAAGACAAACAATTGTGGTGTGTGACAGCTTCAAGGTAAAAACCCTTTAAAAAGTAGCATTTGGATCTATTGTGTGCAGGCTGAGTTTTTTCCATCAGATGTATTACATTAAGGATGACTTAGTGAAAACTCACAGTATTTGGAAGAATTAACCAATCACAATGACCTCTCATTTCCAGCTTGGTATTAACTTATAACAGCATAATACTAAAAACCATCCTTGTAAAAGTATAATTAATCGAACTTCTAAAGCCAGGTGAGGTCCCCGTTTTGTACAAAAGGCCAAAATACAATAACCCTAGCTTTGTTCACACAAAGTTTCCCTGAAATTACCATTCCTAAACACAAAGCATTTGTAAAGCCTGCGGGAATACGACGAGAAACATTTGTTGTTTCTTTTTTGCAGCACGAACATAAGTTTTGGGTATAAATACTTTTTAATTATTCTCAAACAACAAAACCATGTAAATTCAAACAACTCGACACTGACACTAGAAACAGCAGCGCAATGTTGTTATCTAAATCCCTTAATGCTACCTTGAAAAATGAGCAAAGGGAAGAATTTAGTTCTGCGACATGTTAATCAACTCGAACATCACTTACAAAGTACACACACAAATTGTAAATTATTTTTAGCACAATATAGAAATACAATTTTGCTCCACAAATATATTTTCATTTTCAAAACAGAAGCTGCCTACGAGGCTTCTTCCAATTTGCCAACGGTTTCCACTTTATAAAGTGTTTATCATCTAAAATATCAAATAATTTTAGAAAATATGAAAATGTCTATCTAATTTTTGCGAAACGAAATTGTAGTCTATAGTTCTTATATATACTATAGTTTTTATAAGTTTTATGTAGCATTTCAACTTTTCAGTAAGAACCAGCTGAATCCATGGGATACGCACCACGCTTAGATTAGTAGTTCCTTTAAAAAACAATATCCAACGTGTACAGAGATGTCAGATGCGAATTTAACATACGTCTTTCGCTGTCGAAATAAATCGTTTGTTTTTGTTTTAGGGCACCCTGTATTGTTTTTTGTATTTCAATGGGTGTTTCGTTCTTTAATGGAACTCCTTCAAAGGACTTGAAATTTCGTTATGATTGTTTTCGCTCAAATTTTCCAAAGTATCTATTGTGAAAATTTACATAAAATAATCCAAATCCCAATCACGATACTTTTTTAACATTTTTGGTGGTTTACGGCCCTTTTGGATTCTTCTCAATCTATCTATAAACATCCATAAAATTGGATAGTACATTCCCGTTTCTGTTTGAAGACGGCGGTTGTTCCAACAGTTTTATTCAACTGACTGGCCGGGGCCCAAGCGAAACCCAGACCATTATATTTTTGCAAACTATTCCTAATTTAAAATTTAGAATATTGGGCGGTCATCTATTTTTCTTTGGGGTTTCCTCTATCTGTTTATTATATTATTTCGGATATGATCATTTCCGTTTCAGTATTTTGCAACCCGAGACCCCGGCTCGCTTTTACAGAGTATTAAAATTGGTTTTAATTATTTCCAATCAAGTAAGGGAATTCCCCAGTATTGTCTGTAGTTCCCCGTTCTTTGTGCTTCTGAGCATACTTCAGACATTTCACATAAGTCTGGGATTCTCCGTACTATGAATGTGCACCTGTATGTTCAAAATTCCCTTAGTTATTATTAGTTGCTCGTATTGTGCGGTTGAAGACTTCACGATAGTTAGCACCTTAAAGATGAAGAACTGTTGTATTTACTTGAGAATGATGATCCCGATGTTGAAAATAATTATTAAGTTGAAGTGGCCGCAAGTGATGTAGAAGAAGTTATCATAACAGAAGAAGTTGAAGAGGATGCCTGATTCATGCGGATATCTATTTAGAAGATATTTGAACTATTTTGCGGTATAGTCCATTTTAAAACCTTTGTCGATGAGAAATAATTATGCAGGTATTTAAATAATTTAGTCCTTAATTGTATGTAAGCTATCATGTTGGGGAAGCCACGTTATTAATATAAAATGAACGCTACGATGTCTTATGCAATTTTATATGTGTGTTTATGTTAAATTTGACTATTTAAGAAAATCTTGCATTTGATAATTATGTTATGGGGTTATTCAGAGCAATATATATATATATATATATATGTATATATATATATATTTCTGATTCAAAAAGGCAAATAAATGCGCCAGAAAAAAATTTGGGCCTAAGGGTGGTCCTAGATATGGTACAGCATTTACCTTAAGGCTGTGGTATAACTACCGATAATTTCTTTACCAGTATGCAACTTGCTGATACACTGTGTAAAAAGAACATAACCCTGTGCGGCACGCTGCGTAAAAATAAGACATTTATTCCTAAGGAACTACTGCCAGCAACATATCAAAAGCGATATTCAAGCATGTTCGCTTTTCGGAAGGACAAAACAGTAGTATCATATGTTCCAAAAGAGAAACCTGCTGTCATCTTGCTATCGAGTGAGCATAGACCTGATAATATGGCTGGTGAAGATAAGTCTTACAAGCCAGATATAATCTTGCACTACAACAAAACAGAAGGTGCTGTTGGTACCACGGAAAAACCGGCTAAGAAGAATAAAGAATATACAACACAGAGGAAAACAAATCGGTGGCCGCTGGCAATATTTTACCACCTCATAAATATTGCAGGCATCAATGCTTATAAACTCTCGTTTTTAGCAGGAGCTGATTGGCTAAGAAATAGATCAAATGTCCGTAAATATTCTTATTGGAACTGGGAAAATAACTAATAAAATGAAATGTTATACGCCGATACATTAGAACATTCTGTTTCTGAAACTACTTGTAATAAGTACAAAAATTCAAACTAAGTAAGATTTCAAAAGTGTTTTTAGTTAATAGTTTGTTCGTCTTTAGAGTAGTAGTTTGGGTATTTCTATTAATACAAATAAAAATAAGAATTGCTAAATTTGTTATTTATTGTCCTTAAAACTGATACGTCAAGTATGTGCAATCGTTCCATGACATTTTATCGTAGGGTCCGATTGGATTCCGGCCCGTCTGTTTCGTAATTTTATGAAGCTCGTACGTTGAAGGTTAAAAGAATTTCTTAGAATATTTTAACAACTGCGATATAGAATATCCACATAATCATTTACCCCTTAATGACAAGAATTCTGAATAGAAATCTAATATATTTTTTAAATAGTTTTGGGACAACCTCAGTTTTCAGCAAATGTGTAGAATTACTTTACAAAATTCCGCTATGGTATCATACAAGAAGAATAATCTGAAAAGATCATTTACCGTTTAAAACAACTATTTTTAACTGCTTCTTGTCTTTTGACACGCCTTTTATTATATAACAATAGCTTAAAATGTATGTTTGGATATAAACGCGTTTGTACCAAAACTCCCTCGCACCGAATAGTCTTTGCGCCGAATCGTCTTCGCGCCGAATCTCCTTCGCGCCGAATAGACCTCGCGCCGTAGCGGTCACGTCGGCTCGCTCATGTCGAAACATCCCATTCCGGCTGTTACACCTCATTACCGAATCAATCTCCGCTGTCTGAACACTAACCAGTAGCTACGGGGGTTGATTGATACCTAAGGTCTCCAACAGCGCCGTGGTGCGAGTAGTGGGGATAGAAACAAGTTCTAGCCTGCATTCGGTAGCCTCGAGTGTCTAGTCTAAACGGGCCAAGTTTCAGTTTCCTGTGTTGCGTAATAGTGTCATTTATCATGAGTTCGACTTCTGAGTTGCGTACCAAGCAACGATCAGTGATAGGATTTTTAACGCTGGAAGGTTGCGCGCCCATCAAAATTCACATGCGTATGAAAGCTGTGTATGGCAATGTTTGTATGGATGTGAAGAATGTCCGCCAATGGGTTCGGCGTGCAAAAATCTGCAATAGGGGCGAGATGAAGGTGTTTGGTGAAAAACTGGGCATTAGTCAAGAAAGAGTGCGGCACATTATCCAGACGTTGAATTACAGAAAAATCTGCGCCAGGTGGATCCCGCGACAATCGACTGATGTCATGAAAGAACAGAGAAAAAACGTTTGTCAAGAACTCCTTAACCAGTATCGTCGTCAACAAGATGATTTTCTTATGAACATCACCATCGGTGACGAATCTTGGGTTCATCATCACGACCCTGAATACAAGCGGCAGGCGATGGAATATCGTCACCTTTCATCTCAGGGTGTAAGGATATTCAAAACAGTTCCCTCAACACACAAAGTCATGCTCACGATATTTTAGGATGCAAAGGGTGTCAGTCACACGGAATATCTGCCAAAGGGAACAACGATTAATTCGGCAAGATACTGCGAAACCTTACGAACACTTAAGAAACGTATCCGTAGAGTAAGGCCGTAAAGGACCAGTTTCTGGTTGCACCACGACATCGCCAGACCCCATTGCAGCCGCGAAACGACGAAGACGATGGCGAACCTGAAATTCACGGTTGTTTCTCACCCTTCGTACAGCCCCAATTTGGCACCCTCAGACTTCTGGTTGTTCCCAAAGTTGAAGGAGATATTGAAAGGTCACCATTTCTCGTCGGATACCGAAGTTCAGGCTGCTGTGCGCAAGTGGATCAAGAGTAAACCAGAAAGTTTCTTCATGCTCGGAATGAGGAAATTGATACAGCGTTTGGAAAAATGTGTGACACTAAATGGTGATTATGTAGAAAAATAAAAATGTAGGTTTGAAGTAAAATAAATTTACTTTATTTTGACACCGGTTTCATTATTTCCTCTTGTATCAAACATATTTTATAAAATTGGAGACCTTAGTTATCAATCGACCCTCGTAGCCACACTAGCCACAAGATTCGTAATTTCTGATTTAATTTAATAGTTGAATCAATTCACAATAAAGAGTGTTTAATTTAAATTACATTAAATCAATTTTAGTAAATACCATAGCTATGGAAACGGATTATCGCGAAATAATTAATAAATTCAAATTAGAAAGCGTCTACAACAAAAATGGATGTTAGTATTTAGCATGACATAGAGACCATATTACTGAATAGAGCGATTATAAAAATGACACCAAATAGACGCCTGAAAAATCATTTATCCACTGTATATATTTTGAATTGTTACCATGCTAAATGGTTTTACATTTGGTAAGTCTCTTCTAATTTTAATTAGTTTACTGTAAATTTAAGGAAAGAAATTCAGGCCCTTTCTAACAAACCCATTTCGAGGCCTACTATCGTCAACAAAACAAGCTCCTACCTCTAGCTGAAGAGGGTTCCCAGAGGAAATCTGCTAATATGGCAGACAAAATTGCGTGCTGTTGTGGATCTTACCAATATATTGGTTAAATTGAGCAACATCTCACAAACAGAATGAGCCGCATTCATAAATGTAATGAAACGAACACTTTATTGTGTGGATTTCTTCCTACGAGTTATAACATTTGGCCGGTTGTACGGGTGAATATATTCCGGGGTTCCCTTGATGTTTGGAACCCCTTGACGTCCTAAAATTATGAATACATCTCGAAAACTTAGCACACGATATCATTATTAATTCATACTTTCACACTGTTATTTGTTAGCCCTAAAGATGGTCTGCATGATGCATTGCTCGGAGTAGCGGAAACTTTATTAATAATTAATGCCGTTAAACCGGAGAAGTTCTTGATGTAGAACTTTTAGTTTCATTGAATTTAAATATTTATTTGACACGACATCCATATAAGTAATATATCATTACAGGACCAATAAAAGGGACATAAATAATATCTTAGCAGGCAAAATACAAAATTGAAAATTGTTTTAAAGAAAATACAAGTTTAAACGTTTGAAACATTAACCAGGCAACCTAAAATTGTTGTTATATCAATAATTCTCATAAGTAATAAAATTCAAGAATTATTAAAAAACTAGATATAATAGAAGATTATTTAAAAAACTGTACAAAGGACTGTTCTAGTGCCCTTTTCCTAAGAGATGTATATAATATCTAGTCATTCCGTCAAGTAGTTGCTGGTTTACACTTTTTGAATAAAAATCTATGCCTGTTTATTTAAAAATGGAAAGTTTTCGACTTAAAATATGCATACTCCCTCTGTCGTATGGCTCTACGGTTCGTGTAGGACTTTAGCCTGCTCTACTACTTTCTTCCACTCTGATCTGTCGAGGGCTTTCCTCCTCCATCTCGTCACCCCCATCTCCCTTAGATCTTCTACGTCGTCCTCCCATCTTTTCCGTGGTCTGCCACGCTTTCGCGTTCCCTCTGGTATTTTAGAGTATGCCGCCTTGGGTCCTCTATCATTTATGACCCTTATTACGTGTCCCAATCACTTCAGGGTCTGCACTTTAACTGTGGCCACTATATCTGGATCTTCGTATAAGGTGAGTTCATGGTTCATTCTAAGCCGCTATGCCTCCCTTTCTAGAACCCTGCCATATATTTTTCGGAGGATTTTTCTTTCAAATACGTTTAGGGTTTCCTCATCTTCCGTTTTAAATACCCATGTTTCACTTGAGTAGATTACTATTGGCTTAATTATGATCTTATATATTCTTTTTTCACATTTCGGCACCTGTTTCTTGATTGAAATATTTTTTTGTAACGCATAGTAGCTTCTATTTCCATTTGTGATTCTAGTTTTTATTTCTGCGCTTATGTCTCTTTTTCCCCTTGGTGATTTATCCCAAGCCCTTTTCACCATTCTAGGTGTGTTCCACTCTCTCTTCCTTGTTTGAACCCAGTTGCTGATGGACTGTATCTGCATCTCGTTTCTTATGTGTTGGTTGGGGATGTGATCTCTTCTAGTCTTTTTCAGTAATTTTCTCAATGTCGACATTTCGTTTGTTCCCAACATTGTTTCGTACGAGTCGTGTTGCTTTGGGTTTCTGCCGCGTATGTTAGAATTGGTCTCACTGTACTTCTGTAAATTATGGTCTTTAGTTCTTCGCTTTTGTATTCGTTATTCCACATTATACTGTTGAGCCCTCCAGATCCTCTATTTGCTATTATAGTTTGCATTAGTAGTTGGACTTTTGTAGTTCCCCAGCTTGTTACATTTATTCCCAAATAGTTGTATTCTGAAACCTCTTCGATAACGTTTTCTTCTATCTCTAACTTGCATCAAATCGATATTTTGCTTATGGTCATACATTTTGTCTTGGAAGTCGACACTTTAATATTGAATTGTTTACCTACTTGTACTACAGAGTGCAACATTCGTCCCCATTCTCTGCAATTAACGCGGTGTCGTCGGCATAACACACCATTTTGAGTTCGTCCTGATTTAATCTGTACTGTTACAACTTTTTACTTCCTTGATGATCCCAGCCATGGTACTATTAAATATGAGTGAACTCAGAGAGTCTCCTTGAAATATACCACATCCTGTAAGTATTAGACCTAAATGTGTACCATTTACTCTAATCGTGGTGTTATGCTGGCTTTCCGTATATGTATTACATCGTGTTGTAAGATTCTATCAAAGGCCTTTTCTAGATCTGTAAAGCAAATATACGCCGTTTTATTAAATTCAGTGGACTTCTCTATCTCTGTCTGATTATGAAGGCAGCGTCTGTACTTGACTTTCCGGTTCTAAATCCCAGCTCAAGTCAATATTTGTAATGCAGATGTCTCCAAGTCCATAGAACACTTTTACTTAAAAAAACGGTTCTTTTCAGAACCACCAATTCTTCTAAAAAATAATTCCGACGGCGCGAACGTTAATTAAGACACGCAAGGAATATTACGTAAATACACATCCGGTAAATCAACGCGTCAAGCGTTTGTTTACGTTCTAGCTCAATGCTCAACAAATGAAGTTTAGTTTCTTGGAGAATATTTCCCAATAATTTTGTTTAATACTTCTGATTTCTAAGTTTACTCGGTTTCTTATAACTTTGTATTCCTTGTAGGCTTCCTGGGTGTTTTTTGACTTGTATTTCAGAAATGCTTCCCTTTTTTCTATGGTGAGTTCTTTAACGTCTAGTATAAACCACACTGTTTTATTATTGACGCTACCTTTTTTAATACTTTTTGCCCCTAAAGCTTTTCTTATACTATTCAGAATTTTATTTTTTATTTTGTTCAACGTTTCGTTTAAACTATCTTCATCACTAATTGGGTTATTTATTATTTGGTTAGTCAGTCTGTTTGAGATCAATTTATTATGTCGTGTATTATACGTACTGCATTTTACATTGAGTGCAGTTCGGTTTTCAGAGTACAGGAAGGCGGCCCTAAGCCTATGCTCGAAAATATTGTTTTGTAGATGTAATAGGTTACATTTAATTTTGAACTGCCAAATCAGTTCAGGATTCCTCATAAACTTCGACGAATGCAGAATTCGGTATAGAAATTCAATCTAAACGAAATACTCTCTTCCATATATTTATATTCTCTATTTCATCTTGCATTTAGCAGGAAACATATTAAATGTATATTCTTTGTCAATATCCTAATAGAAAATGGCAGTTACTATCATGATTTCCATTCTAGATGAGATAGAGTTATACTCATAAATATATGTTTCGACACTAATATTCGTACCCTAAGCCCATGCAACAGTTCGGAAATGTTAAAAGGCTTTCCAGTCTTTTTATTCGGTGTTCTGTTTGTATTATTACATACGCTTATATTATATAGACAACAGAAAATATTTACTTCTAAATAGATAAATAAGCATTTACAGCGACTACGATCAATGGGTAAACTCTTTTCCAAAGAGTATTCCAATTGCTTGACAAAACTACAGGAATGCTTTCTCAGCACTAACTATTGAGGTGTAGACTGCTTTAAGTCATTAGTCTATTACAACGTGGGAGTTTTTCCCCCATATATAATCAGTAAAAAATAATAAGACCGTAAAACGACGGCCGAATACAGTTGCATGTTCGTACATTTCTTAAAGCGCTGTAAACTGAAAAAAAACACACCAGACGTCGTTTTGACTACATTTCATTTCTTCGCAAATTGAATACATTTTATAAATAAGGATACATTTCTAGTCTATGTTAACCGCAGATTTGCATTTAGCTACGCGTTGTAAATTTTTAAAATCACACCAACAAGTCGCAAGCTTATGTTGCTGTATTGCATTGTTTATACTCTATTTGTTGCTAATCTTGAATAAACTTGCAAATAATCTGTCTATGTTTGTCAAGCGATCAAACACCTACTTTAGCCAGATTTCAAAGACTTCAAGCAGCAGATACGATTATCGGAGTTCCTGTGAAAGTTGGATATAAGCTAATAATAACCCTTCAACAATAGAGCCGCGCAAAATCAGCGCTGAGTAAAAATATCGCCACCAAAAATAGCTCCTCCATAAACAATAGCACGAAGAACGGTTTTCATTCATTTTATATTAAAAATTTTGTTTTACCTAAACAAAAACTGGTATACATTAACTAAAACCGGTTTTCTCAAAAATCAATAACGATTTAAATCTCAGAACATATAAATAAATAATATATATACATATATATATATATAGATATATAATTATGTAGTATATATGCATGTATACACAAATTCCTTCTGAAAGGAATGGAGAAGGTACTTGACCAGTACCTAAGAAGTGAAGTACTTTCAAACCGACCACTTCACCCCAACCAACATGCCTACCAAAAGGCAAAATCGACTACAACGGCTCTCCACAGTCTAGTAAATGGGCTGGAGAAGATGTGCGTGGCAAAAGAAATAACTCTCGGTGCTATCGCAGACATAGCCTTTGACAACTCCTCCTTCGAGTCAATAGAAACAGCTGCCACGGAGAAGGGTTTCGATCCTTCAAATGGATTAAAGCCATGCTTGAAAGGAGGGAAATTACAGTAAAGCTGGGATGGAAAGCAGTTACTATTACGGCTGCCAAAGGTTGCCCCCATGGTGGGGTTCTGTCGCCTTTCCTGTGGCCTAGGGTAGTCGACAACCTCCTCAATATGCTAACACAAGACGGCTTCGAAATGCAGGGGTATGCCGACGACCTGGTAGAAATGGTGCGTAGAAAATTTGACTCAGTAGTGTCACAACGCATGCAAAAAGCTCTAGGTACCATCCAGAGTTGGTGTCGAGATCAAGGCTTAAGCATAAACCCAACGAAAACGGTAATAGTCCCCTTGACGTAGGAAGTTGAACCTAAAAGCTCCCATACTAGACGGGGCGGTTATTAACTTCAGTAATGAAGTCAAATACTTAGAAGTTACACTAGACCAGAAGATGACGTGGAACTCACACATTGATAAACTGCAGAAGAAGGCAGTTCTAGCATCCCTAGCATGCCGTAGGATGGTAGGAAGAAACTGGGGGCTAAAACCAGCAATGATTCATTGGTTATATGTGGCTATAATAAGACCCATGGTCACCTACGCAACAGTCATGTGGTGGCCAAAAACAAAACAGATCACCACTCAGTTACAGCTAGAGAAGATACAACGTCTCGCCTGTCTGAGTATAACTGGTGCGATGAGCACCTGTCCAACTGCAGCAATAGAGACCATGTTAGGGCTAATGCCCCTACACCTTCAGGTGCAGACAATGCTACATGCCCTCACGCTTGCAAGGACAAATAAGTTCAAATCAGGACAACTGATAGGCCAGTTAGGTATTCTAAGTCGCACTCATCTAGAGCGAACGGCCTACACCGTATCGGATTTTATGCCAATAAAATACAACTTCGACCAACCTTTTACAGTGACCATCACAGACCGGGAAGTGTGGCCCTCGGGAGGACCTTCCTTCAAGAAAGGATCCTTCCAGTGGTATACGGATGGTTCGAAGATGGACAGAGCAGGAACTGGAGCGGGGGTCTACGGACCCGGTTGCCGACTTCCGAACCCCTCGGTGCCGTAACTACCATCTTCCAGGCTGAGGTTTATGCCATAAGCTTTTGCACAGAGATAAATCTAAGGGATATAAAGGTGCAACAGTTGACATCCTCTCAGACAGCCAAGCAGCAATAAAGGCTTTAAAGGCCCCCATTTGTGAGTCGAAACTAGTCTGGGAATACCTGAACAACCTCAAACAACTGGCAAACACCTTGTGGTGGGTGTCAGGGCATTAGGCCGTACCAGGCAACGAAAAGGCCAACGAACTCGCAAAACTCGGAGCATCAACGCCATTCACTGGGCCTGAGCCTTGCTGTGGAATATAGAAAAGCCACATAAAACAGGCGGTCAAACTATGGGAGGAACAATAGAAATCCTCATACTGGCAAAATATTCCAGGACAACGTCAGGCAAAGCAGTTCATTACTGTTTCCCAAAATAAAGCAAAACTTGCTTTCTCCCTCAGCAAGATGGAATTGCAAACCATCACTGGCCTATTAACAGGCCACACAACATTAAGATACCTTCTTTTTAAGATTGGTACAGCTGAGGACCAAATCTGCCGCTTATGTAACGAGGCAGCGAAAATGGCAGAACACATTCTATGCAAATTCAATGCTGCCTGTCGACGCAGACAAAAATTTTTCGGAAAGGCAACCATGACACCTAACGAAATAAGGGACTCGAAGTCCAGAGACATTATAAGGTTTATCAACAGCCTACAACTTCTCTAACAAAGAAAGGGCTCATAAGTTACAAAAGAACCATTAAGGATCGAAGTGACGGAAGGCATATAAAGGCCAAAGCCCTAACATCCAATAATAATAATAATAATGTATACACAAAATATATCATATACAAAATAAAAAAGTATATTTTGAATATTTTAAAAACGTTTCAGTAATAATCAAAGTAGGCAACTAAATTATTATGGGCATTATCGTATTCTACTTTCAACGACATTTTAGCTGACACACAAAGATTTTCAGGAAATTAAGTGAAATCGTTCTTTACACTACTCTTTGTAAATACGCTATTTCATCCGGTGCTATATTTGGTAGCGTTACTTTCAACGGCGCTATTTTTACTCGGTGTTATTTTCAGCAGCGACTGTTTTATTCAGGCACTGTATCATATTTGGGTTCCTATTTTATGAAAGATTCTGTCAAAATGGCTCTTTACTTCCTTTAGCTTGAAGCTGTTAGTGGTTAGGTCCTTTTTTGTTCTGTACTCTCTTCCGCTCAATGGGCCTTAAATACTTTGGAAAGGTAGTCTGGGAAAGCGCTATTTTTGATGGTGCTATTTTCAATAGCGACACCCTTACACAACGCTATATTGCAGGGCGGTATTTTTAATGGCGCTATATTCAACAACGGCATTTTTAATGGGATCCATTTTTACCCGACGCTATTTCTAATAGCGCTATCTTCAACAGCTAGGTTTGTACCCAGGCGCTATTTATAATGGCGATATTTTGGAGCGTACACCAGTAACAAGGTCGCACCCGGGCGCCTTTTTGAGGTTGGATTCTATAAGAATTACTTTTTCTTTGTTTTAGCTTGAATCTTTTAACGGGTAGGCCCATTTAGGTAGGTGTTTTTAGAAAGTTTAGTATTTCCCTTTCGTGTTTTGTATTTTCTTCCATCTGATGGGGTTTAAATACTTTGGAAAAGTAGGTAGTATTTTTGATGGTACTACTTTCGACCGCGACACGCTTACACGCGCTATTTTTGATGATGCTGTTTGCAACGGCACTATTTTTACATTGCGACCATTTTACTCGGCTCTATTTTTAATGCCGCTATTTTCAACAGCAACATACACGCCTTAAAAGAGTACTCTGGGAATGTTCAATAGTACAATTTCCTTTTACAAGGCGCTATTTTTGATGGCACTATTTTCAACGACGGCAAGTTTACTCGGCGTTATTTTTACAGAGCGCTATTTTTAATGGCGCTATATTTAAGGGCGGCACTTTTAACCAGGTGCTGTTTGTAATTGCGTTATTTTTATGGCGCTATTATTAACGTACAACAAAACTTTGGCAGAAATCACGTCACATCCGTGTACCTCTTTATGTTGGATTCTGGCAGGACAACCCTTTACTTAATTTAACTTGAAGATTTCAATGGGTAGGTCCATTTAGTAAGGTGGTTTTAGAACGTTCAATAATTCGCTTTCTTGCTCTGTACTGTCTTCCACATGAAGGGGCTTAAATATCTTGGAAAGATAGTCGAGGAATGCATTAGTTTTGATAGTGCAACATTGAATCACGACACTCTTGCACAACGCTCTTTTTGGTGGCACTATTTTCAACGTCGGCGTTTCTGCTCGGTGCTGTTTTTACTGGGCTCTATTTTCAACAGCAACATACACGCCTTAAAAGAGCACTCTGGGAATGTTTAATAGTACTACTTCCGACAGTGAGACTTTTACAAGGCGATATTTTTGGTGGCGCGATTTCCAACGCCGGCAAGTTTACTCGCCGCTATTTTTACAGTGCGCTATTTTTAATGTCGCTGTTTTCAGGGGCGGTACTTTTAACTAGGTGCTATTTGTGATTGAGTTATTTTTGTGGCGCTATTATTGGCGAACACCAAAACTTTGGCAGAAATCACGTCACATCCCTGTGCCTCTTCTATGTTAGATTCTGTCAAGACAACCCTTTACTCCATTTAACCTGAAGATTTTAATAGGTAGGTTCATTTATTAAGTTGGTTTTAAAACGTTTAGTAATCCGCTTTCTTGTTCTGTATCGTCTTCCACATGATAGGGCTTCAATATCTTCCAAAGACACTCTAAGAATGCGCACTACATTCAATCGCGACACTCTTGCACGGTGTTGTTTTGGTGGCGCTATTTTCAACGGCGGCCTTTCTGCTCAGTGCTGTTTTTACCCGACGCTATTTTTAATGGCGCTGTTTCCAACAGAGCAGAAACACGGGCACATCGGAATGTTTAGCATTTTGCTTTCGTGTTCTGTATTTTATTCCGCTTGGTGGGACTTAAATGCTTTGGGAAAGTAGCACTATTTTTGATGTTGTTATATTCAACCACGTTTTTACACGGCGCAATTTTTCTCGGTGCTACAGTGTTTATCCGAACGTAATGTCAGTGAGTCGATGAAAAAAAATGTATTGATCAGATCGGTATAACACATTATTTCCAAGCATCGAATGCGTCACGGGGTAGGCCTCCTCCGGAAGTCCTTTAGAGCCTTGGTGCAAGCCTTTGTCAACTGTCCCGAAATGATGTCCTTTCATGGGAGTTTTCAAGCGCGGAAACAAAGAGAAGTCTGGGGGAACCACGTCAGGACTGCAGGGCGGCTGGGGACCGTTGGCACCTTTAAATCAGTCAGGAAGCGGATCTCGAGGAAGGCAGTGTGGGCGCGTTGTCATGGTGAAGTCTCCAATCGTGCGGGATGTCGGGCCGGACGCGACGAACCCTTCGTTTAAGTCTCTTGAGTACTTCCACGTAGAATTTGGCGTTGACGGTTGTACCATGTGGTACAAACTCATGGTGGACGAGTCCCCTGATGTCAAAGAACACAATGAGCATGGTCTTGACATTTGACTTGCTCATTCTGGTCTTCTGGTGGCGAGGTGACGCCGAGGTGTGCCACTTGGCACTTTGCCTTTTTATTTCGGGGTTGTATTCAAACACCCAAGACTCGTCACCTGTGATGACATTATCTAAAAAGTGGAGGTCACTTTCACAAAAATCCCCAAGTTTCTGGCACGTTTCAACTCGGCGCGATTTTTGGTCGTACGTTAGCACTTTGGGCACCAACTTTCTCATGTGCAAATTGTTCGTCACAATCTCGTGGACGATACTTTTTGAAATATTTAATGTTTCTGCCACTATACGAACACTTAAACGACGGTCTGAGTTCAAAACTTTACTCACACGCGTCACATTTTCGTCGGTGGTGGTCGTTGATGGCCGTCCAGCGCGGAGCATCGCTGATTTCTTCACGGCCTTCTAAATAGGCCTTGCGCCACCGGTAGACTTGACGTTCCGACAAGCAATCATCACCAAAGGTCATCTTTGTCATAGGAAAAGTTTCCACTGCGGACTTGCCGAGTTTCACACAAAACGTGATGGCAATCCTGTGTTCCAACGAGCGCTGCATTGCGGCTTGCACGGGAGACGAAAACGAGTTACACGGAAAAGCCTTTGCTTACTCTCCGGATGGTCGTCGACAACTGAGCGACCACGCATTCGTAAGCTGGCTTCCTCCTGCACCGATCCCAACGGTCCGAGCGCGCTGCAACTTCACAATAAAATCACTGACATTACTTTTCGGACAAACCCTGTATTTGTGGCGGCGTTATTTTTGTACCGCGATTATTAGCGTATACCAAAATTTTGACAGAAACCTGGTCACATCCGAGTGTCTTTTTTGAGTTAGCGCTTGTTCTGTTAGGTGTTTCTGTTTAGTTTAGTATCTGCCTTTTTTGTTTTGCATTTTCTTCCGCATGATGGGGCTTACGTTAGGAAGATAGTCTGGGAATGCGCTATTTTTGAGGGCGCTATATTCACCTCCAATTATTAAGTTGTAGATTTGAAGGCAATTGTTTCATGTTGTATAGTAAAAATAACTGTAGTTAGTAAAGTACTGATTTACTTTGATTGCTATGAAATATTTGTACTAAATGTTGGAAACTGTATTCCTTAAGTTTTGTGTTTTATTTCCTATGGGCAATCCATACCGAAAACTTTGTTAATTATATCGCATAGGAGATCAAAAATTGGGGTTTTCTAAGGAAGCTCTAAGTTCAGAAGTGGATTTCTAATTCCTTCGTATATTCTGGTAGTATTTTCTAACTAAAGATGGTACAATGTAATAAATGAATTATATTACGATTCAGAGTACAACCAAGATTAATTTTTTCAAATATATTTACATTTCAATATAAAACACTATTACAGTGGTATATTATCCATAACTGTTACAATCACGCCAAGACAAGACGACTTACACGTTGCTAACTATATTCCAACAATATTGACAAAGTGTTTGATGGCTGCGGTTAATTGTAATGCAAATCGCATTAGAGTAATTACTTGAATTATGATCATCTTAGCTTGAAATGGCGTTCCATTTAGAGGCGCTTTACGTTTCACATTTATGTAGTACAGAACATATCTTTGTTATTGGATTAAAATCCTTAATTATATGAATAAAAATGACGTGTGTGTATACACGTTGCTATTTATTTTTAAGTAAAAGAAGTGAGTTCCCTAAACTAATACTCAGAAGATTTTATTTATACATCAGAGATATAATTGTTTAAAGTAAATCTACACAAAATACTATATCTATTCTAAACTAAAGCTTGATTAAACTATATACGTATTTTTGCAGCAATATAGTATAATTTTCAGGTTAAGTAAGCCTGCTTCAATTCTACATTTATGCACAAAACCCTTTGCTATTATGATCTAGTTTTTAACCAAAAAAAAAGGAATAGCAATTCAACATTTCAGAAGGTGCTGAACAAGTTTTATGAATTCATGATCAAAAGCATTAACGTGTAACAAGAGCTACTGAAAGACAGAGAGCAGAAACGTCCCAACTAGAATTTAGTGATAAATTATGCACCACTACTGAGCGATAGTTAAACCCTGAACCCAAAGTATATACGTAAAATTGTTCCTTTCTCGTGTATAAGGACGGAATTGGTCTTTATGAACCCGCGCTTTAATTTTTAGTAAGGTTGGTTCTAAGAACGACTGCTTTTACAATTCCGTTTTCTTACAGAATTTATTTCAATACGGAGAAGTGTCTCTAGAAGAAAAGCATGTTTTTCCATATTATTAATATTCATATCTGTGTCTCGCGAGTCATAAATTTTCCTATATTGTGTCAACTACAATTTTGTGAAATTAACTACAGGGTTATTTTCGATTAACAGCATGAGTTGTAACATGAAATTATAGATTAATTTTTACATTTCGAAATACAATTTTGCGGAATTGGCATTTCTATTTCCAATTGTTTGTTACGCTAAATTTTACACATTTGCTCGAACTCAATGCCATCAATAACCGAAACTTTTCACGATGACGTTGAACTGCTACCATTCAGCAGAACGGTCAATGTGTAATAGAACTACGGCAATAATTTTAACATCTTTTTTATCCTAACAGATAGTACTACTGGAAGGAAACCTAATAGATTATTACAATTCATTTTCAATATTTCGATAATCAAAGTCTGCTACTGGTTTAAAGGGAACTAATACAAACGTGAAGTTAAGGACCATGACTACAAATAACGGTTGTACAGACTTTCCAAAAGCTAAAGCAATAATTATTAAAATATTTTAGTAGGCAGCTACAAAAAAATACTTTTTATATTTTTTAATTATTAAACATCTACATAAACCAAATAACTACTTCAAAGGAAATTTAATTTTATATAAAAAGGAAGGAAGGAATAGTGCTATAGCTAATTAAACGTAACCGTTCCGCTTGTGTACAGTCGAATTTATTTTAAATGAGGGCTACAGGATTAGACATCCCAACCTTAAGAAGAGACATGTAGAAGCGGCCTCGCTGTTTTGGTACCATTTAACTAATGTATATATATATATTTATATATATATATATATATATATTGCGGGTTTTCTATACAGCTGTCGCCGTCTCTCGCTTCCTATTTTCCATCCTTTCCTATCTCTCCATTCTTGAGCGTCTAGACCTCTTAATTTCATTGCCTGATCTACTTCTGTTTTCCACTTTGTTCTTGGTCTACCGCATTTTCTCCTCCCGGATGGATTCCAGTTCCATACCTTCTGCGGCCATCTTGTTACTTGCATTCGCTGCATATGTCCATACCATACAAAATTGTACGCAGAAAACTAGGAAGGTAAAGATACGCAATTCGAACATGGAGGCGGTAGAAATCCAAAACATGGTCTACGCAGGCGATATTGTGGTCTTGGCAGGAAGTAGAGAACAATTACAGGCAGCAGTGAACATGTGGAAAGAGGAAATAGAAGCAGTTGCATTAAAAATCAACAACGACAAAACAAAAACAATGCACATATCGAAACAAGAGCACCAACCAGTACAATGAATCGAAATAGACAACATAGACGTAGAAGAAACACAAAGGTACTCGTATGAGTACTTAGGAACAGGAATTACAAACGATGGAAGAATAGACAGCGAAATATTAAATAGGGTGGACAAAGCTAGCCCACTATGCTATGCTATAAACAGAAGTATAATTGGAAAAGGAAATAAAGATAGAAACAGAGCTACACATATACAAAACAGTATATGCCCCAATTTTGACGTATGGGCCAGAAAGCTGGACTATGCTGGACTATGCTGGACAAACACAAATCCAAAATAACTATGGGGGAAATGAAGTACCTAAGGAAAGTCTCTGGAAAAACGAGAAGGGATAGAATAAGAAATACAACTTTTACAGACCAACGGCAACAAATACCACAAGCAACCACAATATAAAATAAACAGCTAAAATGGTATAGGCATGCAAAAAAATGGCTGAACACCGAATCCCAAGACGAATACTAGAAGCAAGAATGGAAGGCAGACGACCAAGCGGTAGACCAAGGAGAATGTGGACAGATAACATCCGAGATGTAACAGTGAAGAAAGGAAAAACTATGGGGGAATTAAACAAACTGACAGAACGCAGAAATAACTGCAGGCAAAGTGAGGGAAAAGTGAAAGAAAATATATATATATATATATATACATATACTGCGAGTTTTCTTTACAGCTGTCGCCGTCATTTGCTTCCAATTTTCCATCATTGCCTATCTTCCCATTCTTCAGCGTCTAGACGTCTTAATTCCATTGCCTTATCTACACCTGTTTTCCACTTTGTTCTTGGTCTACCGCGTTTTCTCCTCTCGGATGGATTCCAGTTCCATACCTTCTGTGGCCATCTTGTTACTTGCATTCGCTGCATATGTCCATACCATAATAATCTCTTCATTTTGGTGTCAATGATGTCTCCTTCTATCTCCATGATGTTCCTTATATCTGTATTCCTGACATGATCCAGTCTCGATATTCCAGGACTACGGCGCCAAAAATTCATTTCAAACGCTTTTAGTCTATTTTCTTCCCTTTTGGTAAGCACCTAGACTCTATTACACCGAGGTAATTGTATTTACTACGGTTGTTAATTATAATTTGATTATCAACCTTAAGACGTTCCCCTTTCTTTCCAATTGCAAGGTATTCCGTTTTTTTGATGTTAATTTCTAAGCCCCATTTGCAGTATTCTTCATTTAATTTTCTCAGCATATATGCTGCGTCGTCTTCATCTGATGCAATAACTACCTGATCATCTGCAAAGTCTAAGCTGTATATGGTGTTATCCCCTATTTGTATGCCCATGCGCTCCGTACAGATATATTTTGAAGAGCGTTGGTGCTATACTACAAACTTGTCGTAATCCCTTAGTGAATTTTATCGTCTTTATAGAAATTTTTCGCCGCTTTAATGTAGATATTGCTTATATTGCTCATTTCTCGATTATAATATACAATATATTATAAGCATGGGGTTTCAAAGTTTACATACAGATTACATGCGTAGAATGAAAGATACTGGTAGGTACGCCCCTGGTACTAGGCCGGATGTATCGAATGGATGGCACTGCGCCGTTGCTCTCTGTAGGCTGCCTGCGGCGCGCGGCGGCTAGACTCTGTGAATTTATACAAACAAACAAAATAGTTGCCACCTGGCAATTAATTTTAGGTGCGGCAAACGAAATTCACTCACAAAACCACTAATCGGAGACGATTTCAATGATCACACAGTACAAGGATAAATTGTCACCTTCTATCTGTATGGGTTAGTATAATTCACGTTCAAATTCTTCTTGTCTTCGTTGGTTCAATGAACGGAACCCGGTGATCCACAGTTCGCCGTGGTCCAGCTGAGCCCAAAAAGCCTGCTTGGCTTCGTAATCTCAACGATAAATGAACGTAAGTGTTTCGTAGGAAATTTTAAATGATATATTATCCTACGGTGATTACGTGGAATAATTTTCAAATTAGTTCTGGAACTCGAATAAAAAGATAAAATATGAAAATCATAGGTCCCGTTAACCTGGCCTGATAGGTTTATATGTCCTTCAATCTCTTATTTGACTGATATGTTAACCTAATTGATAGTAACTGACATAACCTGCTTGATATCAACTAAGTTAACCCCAACGGCGAAGTGTTCCACAAAATGAATAAATGCTACACCTCACAGGTACGCTGATTTTACTGAATTCTGCAACGGGGTGGAAGTTTTCACTGACTACTTTGACGGTTCAACTTTGGCTTGCTTCCTTCTCTGGTGAACTGGTACTCCAAGTTTCTACGTTCTTCTTCTCGGATGAAGCTGAACTCCAAATTTCGACGACTTCCTTCTCTGACGGAGCTGTACTCCAAGTTGAAGAATTTGTTCTGGGATTCTAGATTTATACCGGTTCCACTTCTCTACGCGGCTGCTGCGAAGTGTGATTGGACGCTATCATGGGAGCGTGGGGAGATTAATTTGGAATTTCACTAACACTGCTGCATGCAGCTCTTCGTGGGATTAAAGCGACCCAACATTTAATTGCTTTGTTACAACGTTTAATTCATTCTGAATTATAACAAACGATCAACGCAATGGTCGTCTGATTCAAGTACTGTAAGACTTCTGCGGTTCTGCTCTAATAAAGAAGAAGAGGTAGCAGAACTTCAAGATCATTGTTTAATTGGCTAAGTAATGCATGTGGACTTTCGGTAACTAATAAAATTATATCGGAGTTACTTCGGCATTTCAATTTTGAAAATGCTGAATAGTTACTACAACAAACTGTTTAAATATACTTATTTACCATATATTGGATGAATGAGAATGAATAATTCTTAAAACTCTGAATAGCTACTCCTGTTCTCTTCATAGCTTACGATCCTTAAAATTGTAAACTCAAAATTGACCTTCCAAAGATAGTAATTCGTCTTGTAAGAGGCTGTTTGAATTCTAATTTCCTCCAGCTTTCTTTAGACTGGTATTGGTCTAGGTGTTGCCTTAGATAGTTAGAATTCTGAGGTTTAAACTAAAACATTTTTTGCCGTTCTATCTTCTTGTTTATATTTATTCTAGCTCCTGCTAAGCGCTGGTGGTTGCCCGTGGAAAATTGATTAATTACTGTGGCTTCTTCCACTATGTATTTTTGGATAGGATATAAGCTATCTCATTTTTGTGTGCGTCCGCCTTCCATTGCCCATGTCAATTTACGTTATGGCAACTTTCGGAAAAAGGTGTACAGAACATGAAACTGATGTTTGTTCAGAAAATTTACAAGTATTTCTCTTCTGATATTTCTTCGGCCTAATCCAAATGGGTCTAGGAAGTTACCATCGTTTTTTTTACCTTGGGAAATTTTGACATTAAACTCATTCCTGAGTTTCTTTGGTGGTAAGCACATCTGAACTGAATCTATTCTAGTTTCGGATATACCTAGTATGTCCCATTTAATAAGTTACAGTTTGTTTACTAAATCTTTTAATTTTTCGCTTGTCCTAAGTATTTACGTTATGTCTGATGCAATATTCAGTTTGAAAAGCCAGCCTGGCGATTCTTAGCACCCCTGTCTCGGACCCTATTACTTCCGCTGCCTTAAGTGGGGGTTGCCGAGCCGCCAGAAACTTGGGGTCTGAATTGAGATTGTACTTGCATGGTACTGTGAGGGTGTTTAACCTTAAACTGCTACGATTGCCAGGCGGGTTGTCAACTAGATTTTCAGTCGCCCCTGACATTGTTGCTGTTTTGCCTTATCAATTACTGTCACTAAAATAAATCTATTTGTAGAATGAGGGGTAAGTGCTAGCTTTTCTGACTAGCACGCATTCATTCAATTCTGAACTATAAGAAGGGGTCTGCTCAATAATCATCGGACTTGAGTACTGCAGGAGTCAAGTTTGGTACCCTTCAAGAAGAAAAAGCAGCAAAACATAATTCTTAGAGTTCAATTGTCCCAGAAATGTATGCGAACTTTTAGTATCTAATACAATCATGTCCTGGGTTGTATTAGCATTTAATTGATTGACAATACCCAAATGTCTTGCCGTACCAAATTGATTGAATATGTCTATATCAGAGTGGAAAGGATGAATAACTCTTAAAACGCCGGGTATCTGCTTTCTTTCTGTATAGCCTACGATCATTCGAATTGTAAATTTTAAAATAGCCTTCTAAAGATTAGATCCAGATAAGCTATTTTGCCTTACCAGTTATTGTCACTAAAATTAATCTTTTTGTAGAATGAAGTGTAAGTGCTTCCTTTTCTAACTGACACACATTTATTCAATTATGAACTATAAAGAGTGGTCTCTGATCAATGGTCATCGGGCTTGACTACTCCAGAACTACTGCACCTCCTTAGAGGAAGAAACAGCAGAACCACATCAATTATATTTAAGTTGTTTAGGCATTTAATGTTTGACAATACTCAAAAGCTTTCCGGTACCATTTGGTAAGCAATTTTGCATACAGTGTTCACTTTTTAATGTATGCGGCGGTCGTTTTACGGACTTGCTTATTTATATTGAATATTTGAATTTTTTAGATAAATCAATCAAAACCCGCAACTTAGTGCTAATAGAGATTTTTAAACAGCTTGTAAGCTGTATTTGTTATATATCTTGAAGTAGCTTATATAGAACTCAGCCAAGTTTGTCAAGCAATTCATATTCTCACTCTTACTAGTTACAAAACTTTAGAAACTGTACAGTTTAGGCAGGAACACATATTTCAATTTCTTACTGAATCTGTACAAGCACAAACGCTAAAATTTAAATTGTTGGTGGTAGTTTTACACGAATACTGTTGCTTTAAAATGAATTACAATTACTTAGACTAGTAGTGTTTAGACTATATTTTATTTGGTCATAATGTGTCAAAAACTGAAAGTTCCACACTACAAAATGAAAATTGCAAAAGGAGTACCTTTAGTATTTGTTAAGTTCATAAGTATAATATGCTACTGGAAACTGGTATGCTGAGTTATATGAAGATTATAAGCAATAGACAAAGCCTCCATTGTTTGTTAATAGGGGTCCCGTGCGTTTCTATAGACACCTGGAATAAACTTTCGAAGCTATTAATTAATTAAACTAAGCTTTAAGCAACAACCTCACGCAACAGCTTTATTTTCCATTATATATCAGATGTTATTTTCTCCAAATAATACCGCATTTTTACGTAGATTATGTAACTATAAATTTCAATTCAAACAAGCTCTAAAACACAGTTCTGAAAATTAAATCCTTCTTTTCAGGCTTCGATGACTACTACATGTCCCTACTTCCAAAACTAGACGGGCTGTCGTGCAACTCAAGCCAGGGATCAAATATCCTGCAGCCAACTTCTGGGAAAATTATAAACTGCAGAAATAGCTGGTTCCGTGAATTCTGGAGTCAACACAATAAGTGCACATTTGATAACTCGCCTAGAAAATGTACCGGACAGGAAACTATCTCAGGATACGAACAGGAAGGACTTGTGCCGTTTGTTGGTAAGTTACATGTAAATGTGTTAGCTGATGAGTTTGCATGAGGAGAACAACCATGAAGCCAGAGCCGTAATGAATGCAAGCCAAGAGGTGCATATAATTGTATTAATGTCAGCTAGCTGTATCACAAATTGGAGTGACTGATGCAAAATTCTCTCTAAAGTTCAGTACACGGTTTGCAATATTAGTTAACGTCCCTAGCGGCACAATCTTGTTTGTAAATAGAACAGTGTATATTAATTGTTTGAGTTAGTGCATGCTAACAAGTAACAGAAAATTGATACATATTGTATCATTTAACAAAACCTTCTGCAATCATTAAATCAGCGCAATATGAAGTTTGAGGAAATAGTGATCGTACTTTAACAATTTCAATCAATTTAAGTTTTTGTGAAAACTGTTTTCTAAAGATACCAAGTTTGTTCCACATTTTACAAACACAATGTAAATCAAGCTATGTTAATTTATAAAATACATAATAAAAACTATATATCGTTAAGCTGGCAACAAAACAGACACAAAAAAGGCAGGTAAACAAATCAGCCAGTCGTAGGTTGTTCACGATGGTTATAAATACATATATTGAACAAAATCTAGAAGGGTATATACAGTTGTATTTGACGATGCAAAAAGCCTTTATCTACACGTGCAGTCAATGTAAATTCCTGTTAGCAGCAGTAATTTCCAAAGATAATATGTTGGCGAACAGGTCGAGACTTCGGACCAGATGTAGATTTGAACAACAGAATTATACAGGCGAGTCTGGGCAATATTAACCTCAATAATAAAAGAACGGCAATCGAAAATACAGCGTATAGTGATACGACATCTCGGAAGATGGGTAGAGTCTAATTAAATCCGTAAAAACGAGACAAGGGAACCCCACGGTAAACCTCTGCACTGAAATGAATCTTGCTAAAAAACGTCCGACATTAACTGTTGACTCATTAAACTATGACAAACGGTAATAATAGTTTAATACCTTGGTCGCACCAAACGTCTTGATTAACAACAATACTTCCGCAGCAAAAAATATTCGACCCACGATTGACGATCAGCGCCAGCGCTATCCCGGAAACTAAAGACGTTCGAAATTAAGACACACATTCATCAAGCATTAATTTTAAAAAATCTAAGCGCGCGGAATCATAAACGAATCTTACACATGGTCAACGAAATTTACAGTTTAAACAATAGACGATTTTCAGAAATACCAAAAATTTTAAGTACTATGGTGCTAGGACTTATCAGATGGTCCTAACACCAAATAAAACACATAAATTGGAGAGATCAATTTATTAACGTTTTGCTTTTGATAAAAATAATCGGTAACTATTTACATATAAAAACATAACAACGGAATCATAACAACCCCAGACGACCCGACCCGCACAACATTTACCCCCCCTCTCTCTCAAAAAAGAAAAAAACGCGCATGTAAAAGGGAAAACTTTCACAATCACGTCGGGGTCACCAAATATGGTGCTAGGACTTATCAGATGGTCCTAACACCAAATAAAACACATAAATTGGAGAGATCAATTTATTAACGTTTTGCTTTTGATAAAAATAATCGGTAACTATTTACATATAAAAACATAACAACGGAAACATAACAACCCCAGACGACCCGACCCGCACAACAGTACCTACGATGATTAGTTACTTATCACCGTTGCATTTAATTGGTTTAAATCGTTTGTAATTGTTACAAGCACTTATCGTACAGAGCGATTTATACAGCTAAGTTGCCCTCTTACAAGTGGTTTACGTAACCCAACATGCAGTGGCATGAAGAAGTCCTTAAAAATTAAACAAACATTGTCGCCAAAATCTCTTAATCAGTTCATTCTATAGTGACGTAATTACAAATTACTTCAAGCCCATTTAAAACTAATTTGTATAAGAAATACCTTTTGTGTTCCAACTACATATATATGCACAACTTTGAATTTAGAGCAGTTGCACCGTGTCCTCGCAGAAAACACAGATGAAATTAATCTTCTTATTATGTCAATGGTGGTGTTAGCTGCTGAACCCCATAACTGCAGTTGCAGTATGACTACACTGGTCTTAAAATTGCTTTATAAAGAAGAATTTTGTTGTCTATTGATAATTGAGATTTCTGCTTAGCAACCAATACATTTTTCTGTATTTTAAACCTAACTGCTTTCTTTTAGCCCACCCGTGCTGCTTCCAAGTAAGTCGACGATTCAGGTACATACCCAGGTATTTAACTGTATCTTGTTGTGGAATCTGCTGACCTTTTAGCGTAATTGGAGGGCAGGTTTCTGGCCTCTGCGTGAAGATGACATGAGCAGACTTTGTTTCGTTGGCTTTGATGCGCCATTTCCTAAACCAGTTTTGCACTGTCCTAATGTGAATTTGCAGATTGAGTGATGCAATTGTGGGATCTTGATGAGATGATAAGATGGCTGTATCATCAGCGTATGTCGCTATTGTCGTTAATCTTGTTGTGGGTAGATCCGCCGTGTAGAGTAGGTATAGCAGTGGGCCTAGGACGCTGCCCTGAGGTACTCCAGAATTCACTGGGAATAATGCAGTGGTCTCACCTTGTATTCTCACCAAGTAGTGTCTGTTAGTCAAGTACGACTTGATTACCTGATAAAGATCAGTTGGGAAGACGATTTTTTATTTTAAACAGGAATCCTTCGTGTCAGGCCTTATCAAAGGCCTGGCTGATGTCAAGAAACACTGGGGAACAGTAAGTTTTGGTTTCTAGGGCTTTGTGTATTTCATCAACGATTCTGTGCACTTGCTCTACGGTAGAGTGCTGTTTTCGAAATCCAAATTGATGTTGCGGTAATAAGGTGTGGTTCAGAATTAGTGGTTTGAGTTTTAATAGTAGCAATTTCTCAAAAACTTTGGAAAGAAGTGGAAGAAGACTAATTGGGCTGTAAGAAGCCACCACCAGTTCAGGTGGTTTTCCAGGTTTCTGGATGAGAATTACGCTAGCAACCTTCCATTGGTCGGGGAAGTATCCTTATCTAATCACAGCGTTAAATAACTTTGTCAGATATCTTTTCCCCTTTTCTGGTAACTCTTTGAGTACTGTGCTTGTAATTAGGTCGTAGCCAGGTGATTTGTTGTCTTTCAGGTTTCCAATTAACGAACTTATTTCTTTCGTTTTGAAAGGGTGAACTACACAATGCAGAAAGATATCGATAATTTTGTTACAGAAATCGTTGCCAATTATGTAGTCATTGAAAAACATTGCTACACATATGATAGCAATGCGAGTTTTTGTCTCAGACTTGCTATCCAGATAAGGAAATTTTGCAAGCTAAATACAGCCAGGGGGCTTAAAATTAACAATAAACACTGTTTCGTATGTGGAAGTTGGCTGTTATTGTAAATGTTAGAAAATAGTAAAATTATTTCCCTTGATTCATATTAGACTCACAATTACTAAACAACCTTATATAACCACTCTCGTAGTAATACACAAAGTTTTGACTTCATGTTTATGTTCCCCATGAAAAGTAAGTATTCCTTTAAGTTTATGGTTATGCTATTTATGGCCCAGTCAATTAATAATTACTATTGGGCTTTTCTTCCCTTGTATTAAAATTATTTATTTGGCACTTGTTTTGGTCTACCACTAATATTATATGTTGAATATGTTTTCATCACTAGTAACATATTTATCCTGGGGAGTTTTCTCTTTAGTCGCAGATGTATGTGTTTCTCTCCTATTGAGTAGTAGTTGGTTCCAGGTCAAATATATCCATTGGTGAAGTATCTCTTCGTGTATTTTTTAATGCATTCATTCATGGTTAGAATACCTGTTTCTCGATGTATTTGTTCCTTTCGAATATAATATAGTGCGTTGGTGTGTGGTGGTAGCTCAGTTGGTAGAGCGCTCGCTTTTTGTGTAAAACCTCGATTCTGGCTTGGGTTTGAAACCTAAGAAGTACTATGCAGATTTATAAAAATCTTGTCTGCAACCCACCACATACTATTTCCGTGGGATCTTAATGCTAAAAACCTTCTCTGGAATTTTTGTCGTTCGGATTCGACGTTAAACTGTAAGTCCCCCGTGTTTCTGCCTTAACACTGAAGAGGAACATGTTGCAGAAAAGAGGTCCATACCCAGCAGTAGGACAAAAAGGCTGTGAATGATAATGATGATGGTGGGTTGAATATTTTGCAGAGAACTTTATTTTGAAGAGTTTTTTTTATGTGGATACCCTTGATGTTACTCCAGATGGGGCATCCATATGAGAGAGTTGGTTTAAGTATTTAATTGTGTATTAGTGTACCGCACTGAACTTCTAGTGATGATTTCTTGTTTAAAATTGGATAAAGTAAAGATAATTTAGCATGAGCTTCGATAATTTTTGTGTTAATGTGGTAACCCCAGGTTAGTTGTTTATCCAGATCAATTCTAAGGTATCATATTGCGCTGTCAGCATCGTTCCATAGAACTGGTTGTTTGGTAATTGTAATTTCGAGAGGATTTCTTACTCTTGTAAGAGTAAATACTATTGTCTCTGATTTGGTTGAATTTAATTGCAATGTGCATTTAGAAAACTAGCTACAAAGTGTATTGACACTGGTCTGCAGGTTTACTATATGGAAAGTATTGTTAGATGATGTTTCGAAACAAAAAAGTCTCTGTCCCCAATAATATTTATTGCAACATATGTTCTAGAAAAAATGAAATTATCAGGGCAAATACAAATATTTATATATTACCATAAACAGATTACAAACTTCTACGTGCATAAAACTCCTTTCATATACCTATACTTACTGAAATGGTGATAAATACTAAACTACATGAATAGGTACTTTTAGCAGGAAACATTTAAATGTAGGAGCAACAATTGATAAAGCTACGGCCAAAATTCCACAAAACCCTTATTTCTCTTCAAACAACATTACCTTGGGCTTGTTAACAATAAACAAATAGGACTCGGCACCCTGCGAACCATAATTCGACACTGGATTCTTGCGTAGAAACGTGCTAAAGAAATTCTATCTATACGAATTGAAGTATACCGTAGAGGTTTCGACTAGTCTGTCATTTCAATAGCTGGATAATGACACTACGTAATAATATCCAACTAAGCCTTTAGATATAGCAACCCCTGTTATTTAGGACCCTGAAATAAATTGAAGGAAAAATTGACAATTGAAATTGAAGAAATCAGGAGGATTTGTGTGTATTTATAAGGTCAAGTTATCTATAAACAATCGGTCTTAATTAGAAAATCGTTCCAGTATCGCGAACTGGCTTCATATTCGCGGTCTGTTATTTTTGACACGTGATTACTGTTAAAGTTTGGATTTATACAACGATAAGATAACTCACAACACGACGGGGAATGAACAAAGTGAATAGCCCTGACTGTGCTACCTACAAACCCATCTCATTCTAAACACTAACTAGAGCGTGAAATATAACAATGTTATTCACTTTTATTACCTTATAGCACGAGTTGATGGATCATAAGTCTCTTTTGTGTTGTATCTACCTACTAGAAATCGCACTACGATAGCAGCCAAAGGAAGTAACAGGAATAGTTGTTACTCTCACTGAATTACATTTACACAGACTGGCTATAAATGTATGCATCTACTTAAGGAAAGTTAATGCGCCGCCTTTTGCAGATTGTGTATCTACGTATATACTGTTTGAGGTTTTTGCGATTTTTAGAATTGTCAATACTATGGTAATAACAAAAGTAGTCGAAAAGGCACTGGAATTTAATGCACCAATATAGCTTTGCTTTATAGACCCCCAGAACGCCCTCGATCGTATTCAGATGAATGATGTATTTAATTGATTATATCAAGAGATCCAAAAAAAGCTGATCCTCAGCGGGCTGTGGAATGAAAAGTCAGTCAGTCAATCAGTCTTTACTAGACTAAAGGAATGTGTATGATGTCAGATAAATTAGTTATCTTTTTTTTGATACGAATCTGACAGATTGTTAAACTGATTTTTAATACATTTCAAAGAGCATTCATTATTGAAATTTACTTTCGGAACGGCTTTCAAGTTGACGGAGAATGGAACTGTTCGATTCCTCCTTGTTTTGTGGAATTCCGAGAGAGGTATCCCAATGAAATTATTACATTCCGAAAATTTTATGCTTTGTTAAGAATTTAGTCCGCAATTTTCGAGAAACTGGAAGTGTTGGAAGGAAAGAAGGGTCTGGTAGGCCAAAGAAGATAATATCTGCTTTAATTGAAACTGTAAGACAACGAATTGACGAGGCACCAAAAACACCAATTAGACATTTACGCCAGCAAGTAGATGATTTAAGTCACGGTACATGCCACATAATATTGAGACAAGCTTTGCATCTGCATCCTTACCGATTTATTTCCGTTCAGGAGCTTTTAGAACAGAATTATCCATAAAGAGTTCAGTTTTGTCGTTGGTTTTTGGATAATCTCAATGATGAGCAGTTAAATTTAACCTCTTTTACCGACGAAGCCTGGTTTTACCTTAATGGGTATGTTAATTCACAGAATATACGGATTTGGAGTAGCGAGAATCCACACGGTACAATTAAAGCTCCCCTTCATCTACAGAAAATAGGAGTCTGGGTTGGAATGAGTCGTCGTAGGTTAGTTGGGCCAATATTTTTCGAAGACACGCTAACTGCAGCAAGGTGCAGGAACGAATTATTGCAACCTTTCTTAAATGAGCTTCACGATGATGAGCTACGGGATGGTTTTCTGCAACAGGATGGCGCAACAGCTCATGCAGCTGCAGATACAATTAATTTTTTACGCGAATATTTTGATGGCCGAATCATTAGTAGGAATACTGCAACACCCTGGCTCCCTCGCTCTTGTGATATTACTGTTTTGGACTTTTTTCTATGGCCCTATTGGAAAAACACCATTTTAAAACTCCAGTTAATGATTTAAACGAACTGAAACTTAGAATTGAAGAAAACTTTCAAGAAATTAACAACTCACCTCGATTATTACAAAATGTTTTTGAAGGTATGAGAAGACGAGTTCAGAAATGTTTGGAGGAAGAAGGCAGAGATTTTCAACATTTTTTGTGATCATTACGTTAGTTCAGGTTTATTCATTTCTTTTACTGTTGCTCAATAAAAGATTAATGCTCCTAAAAATGACGTTTCATTATTATTTAATTCGAGCTAACATAACCTAACCTGAAATTGACATTATCAACATTCCTTTATTCTAGAAAAAACGTGAGTTTTCATTCCACAGCCCGCTGGGGATCGGTTTTTTTTTTGGATCTCTTGATATAAGCGACCAGCATCCGTTAACCTCGTCAACTTTATAGATGGAATGTACAATAAAAACCGTGTAAAAGTATGAATAAACGGTGAACTAATCTGATCCAATCCTGGTTGAAAAAGATGTAAGACAAGGAGAGTCACTGCTCAACATTGTAATGAACAAATTAGTGTAAAGACTAGGTAATCAAAAACGATACAGAATGGGGGACAAATAATTGAAAATAATATGCAACGTGAACGACGCTGTGATATTTTCAGAAACCGAAACTGGCCTACCAAGTCGCCTAGTTCAAACTAATACGTCATGTGAGAAATATAATATGGCGATCTCGATAGACAAAACAGAAATTATGGTTGTAACAAAAGACCCGATCACATGTAAGTTTTAATTAAAGAATACTATAATAGAACAGGTGTAGAAATAGCTCAGTTGGCACAGCGATTGCTTTCTGAACAAAACGTGGATTATGGTTTGGGTTCAACCCTCTAGCATTACATCTTAATACAAAAATCCTTCTCTTGAAATTCTGGCGTTTGGATTCACGTTAAACACTAGGTCTTCCGTGTCTTTACTTTAGCGCTGAGGAAAAACACGTGCCAGAGAAGAGGCCGGTGCCCAACAGTGAGACGAAAAGGTTGTTGATGATGACACTAAAGGAAGTACAAGAACAAACAAGAAAAGCAGCTTAGCAGACTGTTGAAATGGAACGGTATGGTACAATCAATTTTTACAGAAGAAACCAAAGTAAATTATTTAAAAACGTAGTAAGCCTATAATGACATGCACGGCAAATAAAATACCAGATACAGAAAAACGAAAAAGCAGCTGAAAGTTACCGAGATGCAACATTAAGGAAGATTAGTAACAAAGCCATAAAGGTTAAAGTGAACAACGAGGAAGTATGGCAAATGTGCGGGGTAAAACCTAATACATATATATCTATATATAACACACATACACACACACACACACACACACACACACACACACTCACACACATATATATATATATATATATACAGGGTGTCCTTTAAATGCCTTAAAAGCTTCAGGTAGAATTTTTCCTTTATGAATGCTTAATACAAATCTTCAAAAAAAAGTAGCTATTTGGTGCTTAGTTTTCTTGTACGAGAGTGTTAAAGTTCATATCTTTAAAACAGAATTTCATGGAAACAATAACGAGAACTTTAATGTTGCACGTATCTGCCGATAAGTGACTGACTGCCACTTGATTATGTAAAGATTAATATTGAGTTGACGCTCTAGTTGCTCTTCTT